>CABFVX010000038.1:430743-493291 GCA_902151425.1 Timema shepardi | reverse complement strand
ACACACACACACACACACACACACACACACACACACACACACACACACTCAAAATTGACATTTGTTTATAATTTCCATTTTTACTATTATTAATCTACAAAGTCAGTACCTGCTCTGGTTTTTAACTAAGACTTCTACTGTCATAATATAATTATCATGATTACAGTATTTTATTAGCCCGAAGTATCCCCAAATTCAGAAGACGTTTACATATCCGCCACTGCCAATAGAAGATTAAGAATTTCTAAACAACAAACCCTATAGCTAAAAAAACAAATTTTCTTAAATAGAGTTATTGCGTATTAAATAATATTACTCACGATTAAAATTAAACTTTGATTAAAAGTCTTACTGGTCATAAATATAGCGTTTAAAACAATTAAAATATCTTATGTACTCAACAACTTTAATATGTCAATGAAATTTATTTAATTAGTTATTCATGAAGATAAACAGAGTTTGTTTAATATTCTCAAAGAGTGAGTAGTTACATATGTTTTAAAGTACCAGTATGTTGATAAAAATTTAAAAATAAAATAGTTTCGTGATAATCTTAACATATTATGTGCGTTTTTCTTACTTTTAACTATGCGTGGATAAAGAGTGAAGGCTCATTGCTTCCCAAAGTGACAAAGAAAACGTAAAAAAAAAAAGACAAATGACTCTTGCGAGGCAAGTAAGTTTGATTTATGATGTTCTTGAAAGGAAATATTAAATGAAAAATTTATATATAAAAAAAGGAAGCTAGTATGTTCTTTTCTATCTCAAGAGGAGCATCTTCTTCCCTTTAGTCAAGGACGTGAGGTTGAGAAATGGAGTCTTGAGTTCTGGATGTGTGTCGTATCAAATCTTTTAAGAGACTTCAAAATGTAGTTAATGTTTCAGATGTGACGCACACACCAGTACTGTATATTGTCCATGGCAAATATAGAATCTTGGTTATAATTTTGATAAAGCTTCGATGAAAACGCGAAATAAATGACACTCGCTTCGGTGGCTGCATAGTCTGATGCGCTACTCTCGTAGTAGTTTAGACTGCCGATGACAAGGAGACTTAGGTTCAAATCATTCTCCGGTGAACTGAGGGTAGTTTAAAAAAAATTGTTTTAAACTCGCCCTCTACGCAAAATCGGATAAACTTCCTCTAAATATATATTTTCTAATAAATAAAACTATTAGCGTAGTAGATATCTAAGCGTATAACCTGAATGGGGACTAATACGCGATGCTAGTAAAAAATGGTCAGGATAATCTACAGTAATTAATTATTAGTAGGAACACTATATTGCAGCTAGATACAATACTTGATCTATTTTCACATATTGATATGCCAATTTATATTATATGAAGCTGATACTTTTAATAAATACTATCTATATGTATAAATTAGCACTAATTTTATGTATACTAAAATGTTATAAGCTTTAATTAACCATAAAAAAAGTAATGTTACACCACAAAGATTTTTTTTTCATTTTATCTAAATATAGAGATATTTACAGAAAACTAGTAAGATTTGTGAAGTTAAATTGTATTCACTGTTGCAGAAGCACTCCAGCAGATAGCACAATAGAAATAATATACATTGTTACAGAAAAAAATGGGAAATGGGGAACATATAAGTCCGCTAAATAACATAACATTTGATTTCACATTTCAAAGTCTTGAATGAAAAAATTTGTATTTTTCTCAATGCTCAAAAAACTTTTGGTTTCATAAAAATATATTTCAAATAAAATATTTTTTTTTAAATAACACTCCAACTCTAGAATGATTTTATATCTCAAATATTTGAGGAAATATGAACAAAATAATGGATCGTTCTGCTAAGGTACCCTCAAAACCATTTTCACTGGAAGATAATTTTTAAAATTTTAATTGTACCAATAAACAGTGCCTAGATACAAAATGTAATCCTAATTATTATAGCGGGTTTCGAGTAAATGTAATTTTTTGCTATTTTTTCCCTTTGATTTTAGGGTTGGGTATATATCTAATTCCAAAACCTTAGATATGAAATGTTAACCCGATCACAAAGTTATTATCGTCTTTGGGATTAGATATAGACAAACACACAAACAGATAGCTTCGCGAAAACTACTCTTTTGGTTTAAGGGGGTCATGAAACGTCGACATTTATCTAATTCTCAAAGATAGTTTTTTTTATGATCAAAATACTTCTCTCTATTAGGTGTAGAAAGAAAGTAAGCGTATATTATGTATTTTCTAAGAGTGTCTTCCAACAAAAAAATCTTGTTTTTATCGATGTAAGTGAGTTAGGAACTAGAATCCCTTCTAGATGCACTAAGAGATTTTACTCATTGGTTTCGCACTAACTCTCCTCGCAGATGCGAATACAATTCTTCTGAGCTATATCTTTCTTTTAATTACCCCATTAACTTAATTATTATTTTATATTTATCCAAGGTATTTAACTTTCACTTTAAAAACTGATTTAATCATAACACGACTTAGGAAATAATAACTTAATATTAGGACAGGCACAACATCCAAATTTCCGGCCGTTAATCAAAGGTGTGCAAGCTCGTAATAGGGAAAAGCAGCCCCTTGCTGTATATATATATATATATATATATGCACTGTGCTTCTCACAAACTAAATATGTCCATTTCTAAAGCATGTTCTTTAACAAGTGTAAGGAACACTATTGCTGTAGTCAGTAACGTAACAAATGAAGTGATAGAATCCAGTACACGAACAGTTTTAATGAAATCAATAATACATTAACAATATCCTGAAGAAACAATGTGCAAACTCAAAACGCTTTGTGAGACGCGTTGGGTACAACGACGCGATACCTTTTTACAATTCTTACATGTTTCTGATGCAGTTGTGTGTTTCCTACAAGTATTTTATGTGAAAGCACTATCATATAATCAGCACCTTTACTCACCTAAGTTCTCAGGTTTGAGTTTATTATAGCTCTGCATATTGTTTCATTTATCTTTAGTCTAACAGTCACGTTAACTCGTCAGCTTCAAAAACCCTGAAATAATGCTATAATATGGTAGCAAATGTTGTAGAAACATGGACAGATTATCGGAATAACTCTTATAAATATACAGAAGTCTATAATGAATCGGTGAATCTGGCTGAAAAATATGAAATTGGCATCACTATGCCAAGGATCTTTCGGGCACAAACTCATGGGCCAAATGTTGCTGCATCAAGTCCTGAGGAATACTGTAGACTAAATGTTTACCTGCCATATGTGGACTATCTTATTTGTGAATTGTCAACTAGATTTTCATCAACTGGTCATGATAATATTATCACATTATACGGTTTAATGACAATGACAATGAACTTTTACTACAAGCAGCTATATCATATGCTGATGACCTTTCTGGGACTTCATCAGAATTTCATAGAGAGATTGACTTGAGGCAACAACGCTGGGGACATAAATCTAAGGCAGAGTAACCATCTAGTGCGGTTGATGACTTAGTGTATGATTCAGATTGTTTTTACCCAAAAATTAAAGTAATTCTCCACATTTTGTCTGTTATTCCCGTGACTACTTGCACTAGTGAGAAATCATTTTCTACCGTAAGAAGGTAAATTACAACCTTAAGGTCAAATGTTGATGAGAAACGATTAAATGGTTTAGCCATGTTAAATATTTATCAAAGCATAGAAGTTCATCGTGATGAAGATTTTGAGAAATTTGCTCAAAAATATAACAGGAAAATGCAATTAATGCTTTTATAAAATATGAGATACGTTTGAACAAGGTTTTGTATAGATTTTATAGTTATTATTATTATTATTATTATTATTATTATTATTATTAGTAGTAGTAATTACTGTTGTAATACAAAAGTTACTTGCTATTGACATTATATAATATTTAATTTATGTGGATTTCTAGATTTATTTAAGCGACTACGCTGGGAACTTGATAAAAAAATATATCACATTGCTATGGTGCATTTTCAAACCTTTAAAATATCCTTATTTTTACTAAATAATAAAATTACATTGTTAGTAATTATGTTATTTATAATTATTTTAACCCCCAACCCCTTTTATGAAACTTTTCTGGATCCACGACTGATTGACTGGCAAACCTAATGGCAAGATCCCAATAATCAGAGACCATTGAGAAGACCTAGACACAGATGAGTAGATAGAACTATTATTATTATTATTATTATTATTAGCACCACGTCTTACTACCCGTTTGGGTTATACGCACTTACGCTAATGTGTAGTGGTAGCGTGATTGTGAGATGAAATGGAGGACCTACAGTTTAACGTGGGATCCGAACCACGGTGGAGGCCTGGCATTCCCCACATTCACAATATGTCTTGTCAGAGGTGAAGGAAGGGTTTGGTAATCAAATAAATCTGTGCCGGGACCGAGGATTGAACCCCGGCCGCCAGCACAGAAGTCTGACACCTTATCCCTAGACCACCAGCTCACCCGAATAGTGTGTAATGAGGTGGACTGGATATAGGTAGCTCAAGATAAATATATAATGTAATTATGTATACTGGATATAACTAGCTCTAGATAAAGATTGGATGTAATGAGATGGACTGGGTAGAACTAGATCAAGATAGAGATAGGATGTAATGATGTGGATTTAAATAGCTCAAGATTGGGATATTTAACGTAGCGAGCTTTCGAGTTACTAGTTCCAAAGAGTAAGTATTTAATAATCATTTATGGCTTAGAAGTAAAATTTGATTTAAAAAATGTTGTACAGTTAAAATAAACTTGGTAATAAACTTATTCATTCTATATTTAAAAAAACTTCAGTAGATAAAATGTAAGGCTTTTGAAAATAATTTATTTACAATATTTCTATTTTTAATTTTGCCAGACAAATAAAAAAATTATAAAAAAAACGAGTTACAAATCGTTTGATACAAAAGAGAATAGCCTTACCGTACTAAGCTTTATTAAACTGTCATAAACGGTTCTGTCAGAAAAAAAATCATAATACATTTTCAAACGATCACAAACAAAAACACTTAATTTCAAAGTAAAATAATAACCAGGTTCACGAGGTTCCCTTAATAAGACGTAGTTAATTATCCTATGGGTTTAATTAGTACAACATTGCAACGCTTCTATCTCTTCTTTAGCAACATTGTCCAGGTTTAATAAAGCCACGGATCTCTCTCTTTTTTTTTTAAGTAGTTGAGATACAAACATCCCCGGATTTAATCAAGGTGAAGGGAAAATAGAACTTGGGGTGAAGTTTTTTTTACTGTCGTTCGAAACGATAGAACACAAACACACACACACACGACTTTCTTCCAACACACAAGCATCTAAAAAAAACCCAGAAAGAACCGCAAGGTTGCCAACTCTTGGGGTGATTTTATTCATAACTAGTATGTATAACTGATATGCTAAAGAAAATTATTACTATAGAATAAATTATTAATTTAAATAGTTTAAATGGAAAGTAAATCTTCGTAAATTACTCTTAAATAACATCGCCCATTTAATAGAAATACGTATAATAAAATAAGGTGAACAAATGGGTAGTATTTATATTCACCGAAAGGATTTGAATATGTTTTTTTAAAAATGTAGTGCCCCTAAAAAAAAGTACATTAAAATTTTGCTCTCGGTAAAAAATAAAGAATGCATTTGATGATAATTAAACAAACAACACTTTAGTAGGCTATGAGATAAAAATAAGGTTAGTAACATTATAATAAACAAGTTCGTATGAAATTGAGGATAGCCTGTACTGGGACACGAAGAAAAGAAAATAATAGCCATACTAGAAAAACCTATTTTATTTGATTTTTTTCCCTAACTATAAACTTATTAATTCTCAGATCATAATAAACTCGAAAGTTAGTTGGCTACACAACGTAAGTTCATCATTAAAACATATTCTGAGATCTAACACTAATCCCACTAAGCCCTCTTCAAATAAATGTTTATATTTTCCTCCCATTGACATCTTGGTCTACCAGAAGGTCTTCGGGCTTCCCTAATAAAATTGTGTGTATACGCCTGTCTTCACCACGTGGTAAATACCCCTTTATTTTCTAATAATATATAATAATACATAAATAATACTCATCTTTATATTTAATTTCAAAATCCAGTAAAATATATGGCATTTTGTCACTTAAACATATGTATCTAATAAAAATATAGGGCCGAAGCATTCATAGGAGAATCCACTTTCTTACAACTATTAATTATGAGAAAAGAACAAAGAAAAGGATAATAAATCGTGCATATTGTCATTTTGATAGTATACGGGATGACAGGCATGTACACAAAATTTTAGTTGCTAAACCTGGAGATACAGTACCCTTTATTAGGCCAAGACGTCAATGGGAGCATAGTGTTAATAGATATGGAAGAGGTTGAGAGTATTCAAAAATTATTTAGATACTAATTACACTAACGGGTTAGGAATTGGGAAGGTTTAATTTAGAGGAAGTAAACACGCATTTTCATCCGGGACAGTGGAAAACCATTTAGGAACCCCCAGTTCACGCAAATGGGATTTGAACCTCAATCTCCCCGTCCTCGGTAGTCGAGCTCAACACAAAACTAGCGTGGTAGCTAACTACGCCACCGAGGTGGCTGGGTCTTACTATTATTAATACAGTAGTGCTAAAGATCGTTGGTGGAGGGATAGAGAAAGATGGAGGCATTTTACTAAAGTAACCCGGTCACAGACTGGAAACAGCTGATGATGATTATGATGATGATGATTAGTTTACTGTTATCATTCAGTTAGGAATATGTTAAGTGATTAATGTAGGACTACCACAAGTATAAAGGATTCTGGTTTGACTCCGGGTGTTGAGAAAGAAGATGTGTTCTATTTATAGGCAAGTTAGTGTCACTACCCAATAAGTAAATGACCTACATCGGTGATAGCATAGTCTAATGCGTCACTTTCTTAATAGAATGGATTTCCTGTGACAATCACAGACTGTGTCAGAGTGCCATCGAATACACACATTCACAAATTTATAATTTGTACTTTTCATTTTCCCTCTTCAAACGAATAAAGGTGACATTTTTTAATTTCGTTGTTTTTCATCACTTTATGTTACGGTTGATAGTTTATCTCACATATTAAATTGCAGCTAAATTATTAATAAAATATTCTACCGAATACATACATCACAATTTATTATAGTCTAAGAATTGTAAATATTTTAGATTTAGAAATAAAATAAGGAAACTAACAGAAGAGTGAACCTTTTACAACAAAAAAAACCTAAATAAATATTGAAATTGTGATTTTAAAAACAAATAGACTTCCTCTTGAATCCAAGTAAAATTGACAACACTGACTAAAGCAATGCCTCGATTGAAAATAGAAATGATTCGGAGAAGTCCCCCTCGGTAAAGGGGTCCCCAGCGCAAAAGAACCCAGTCCGATCGTAGGAGAAACCACTATATTAAGTTCCTACAAGACCCCCTGCAGGGCATGGCAATAAAATGGTACTAAGTAAACAGCCCTCACCCCTTTTTCAGTCCCCCCCACCCCCTTCCAGGTCCTTCTTTACCCTTCCCCACCCCATACCTTTCAGGGCTTGGGGACTTTAATCTTGAAATTGCTTCAAGGTGCAAGGAGGCCTGAAAACGTCATCACTTCTAAAACAGTCCCTGAAAGAACTTACAGCTAAACTGCCTTATCTACGTAGGGAAAGATTTAAAGAAGCGAAAATAAAACTCTCTTACGTTTCATAAAAATCAAACATTATTAAGATATCAATAATATGGAGATTAAATAGTACTTTAGTAAAAAAAAATATTTCTAAAACTATTAGTAATACATATTGACCCTGATTTATTGCAAACACCATTATAAGATTTAGTTAGATAGAATCCGCTTTGTTTGCAGCGTAGTCTAATGCACTACACTCGCAGTAGACTAGACTACCGATGACGGGGAGATCTTAGGTTCGAATATCGGTTGGGTGTACTAAGGTTGGTTTTTTTCCACAATTGATTTGGTCTTTTTTTTTCACTTAAATGCTGGTACACTTCCTATTAGATGTACAGGCAGACAGTTATAAGGCATTATGAAAAACCACTTTTTTGTTTTGTTTCAAGAGGTACTGTTACTATCGATGTATTTTATTTCATATTGAATTAGTATTCTTGTTTTTACATCCGTAGTCAGGGCATTCATAATAAGTTTAATTTCATTATTTTATTTATAATATATATTTTGATAAAGTTTAAGTATAATCAACCTTATATTTATTATTTTATAATTAATTAACATATATACTTTTATATTTGAAATTATAATATGATCTAACATAATCTAAGCAAGATATGTTATTTTTCTAAAGATAACTGGAATAATTCACTTAAAAAATATGAAAGCACTAAGGGAATACAAGAAATAATACATATACTTCATTCACGGTAGGAGTTTACCTCTGAAAGGTCTTTTTTCTTACCAATATCCTACTATATAATAGATTTCTGGTAGGGAAAAAAGTCCTTTCAGAGGTAAACTCCTACCGTGAACGAACTTTATCTCAAAACTTATATTTAAATACAAGATTTAGGAAAATCGCTGAAATAATAATAATAACAATAATAATTATTATTATTGTTATTATTATTATTAACTTCTCTAAATGAAATGGAGTCCACCGGTCTTAGTATAAACTAATTTTATTTTATTCTAAATCCTTTATAGGTGCATTTGGAAATGAATCCGATGCATAAATACATGCAGTTTTTTATTTAATATAATAATCTTAAATATATGTATACAATTTTATTTAATATCCAAATACTTTATATAGTCCCCTTTCCATATATATATATACATACATACATATTTTATTTTACGAAATATGTATCTTATTATCAGTCGTGCTAAACGCACTTGATTACGCTGAATGGGTAGAAATAAGTAGGGTAAGATTTAGAGGAAATATAGTCCGATTTGCACTGATAAAGCGGGGGCAGGAGGGGAGGGGAAGGGGATAACTTATCTTAATATACTCTAACTATATTTAAACCCTGACCTCTCAATCACCGACAAACCAAATTATCTGATCCTGGTGGGGGTGGCTCGTGGATTTTGCCGAGGCAAGCGATTTTTGACAGGACTGTACAAATTAAACTGTGTCTTCTAGTTTCGTATAAAACCTTCTTTTTAAAGTAAATGCGCACACATGCACACACACAATAACGTACTACATGATAGGGTGTGTGGTTGGTAAAGTGGGTTGTGAGGGCGAGTGAACCATTAGCTAGAACAGTCCTATAACAACAAGCCACGATTCATACATTTAGTCCACATGCGTGCCGGGGTTCAATCCTCGGTCCCGGCACAGATTTATCTGATTACCAAACCCTTCCTTCACCTCTGACAAGATATATTGTGAATGTGAGGAATGCCAGGCCTCTACCGTAGTTCGGATTCCACGTTTAACTGTAGGTCCTCCATTTCATCTCACAATCACCCTACCATTACACAATAGCATAAGTGCGTATAGCCCGAACGGGTAGTAAGACGCGGTGATAATAATAATAATAGTCCACATGGCCACAGATTCAGGCTATAGCCAATTCTTTTTAAATGATTGTTTAACTAAGGTCTAATTATTAAATACAATTACAATAAAGCGTCAATAAATCGGACGTCAAATATCCGGATCGTCTATAATCCGGAATTTCAAGAAAATACTTGTTTCGCTATTAGATTTTTGTTATATTTTCCCCTTCAGAATTTGTGATATTTAGCAACAAAATAAAGTGTGCAATTTCTTTGTTTAAATAATGAGAAAATGTTTCTACCTTAACTCTGAGTTTTCGTAAGTATCCTGTCTGTGTTTAATTTTTTTAATTTTTGGTATATGTAGTAAATTTTCAAAAATCCGGAGAAAACGATAATCCGGACTGGGTCAATCCTCAATTATTCCAAGTTATCGACGCTCTACCGTAATAATATCAGATTATTTATATTGATAAGCATCCTTACAAAGTTTTTAACATATAGCCTAAAACCCAAATAACGTCAAACCAGGTGGTATCCTTAAGGTGCGGCAGAAGGGAGCGCAAGTACTTTTACAGTTTTTATAGCACTACATTTAGTTGGACAAAATAAATCAAATATTTCTCAACTAGCAAAATAAAGTGTAGTTTTTTGTACATGCTAATATCAACAGATCTTAAATATCTGTCAAGGGCGTCCTAGGATATGGTCCAAAATTTTTCTCTTTATTTAAAACGTTTTTACCAAATTCCAGAACATCCTTGACAGATATTAAAGATTTGTTGATACTAGCATGTGCAAAAAACTAAACTCTATGTTGCAATTGGAGAAATATTTGATTTATTTTTTCCAAACAATGTTTATTATATAAAATCTGTAAAAAAATACTTTCGCTACCTTCTGCCGCACTCTAATGCCTTCTTCTCTAACAGAAAGTCGACCCGTATCTCGTATTTCTGTCAGTTTATTTTACTCCCTCTCAACCCTGTTTCTCAACCCCCTCTTACCCCCACCACCCCACGGCTAAGCGAAGCAAGAGGAAAGGGTTGGAGAAACACGGTACACTTAACCAAACCAGGTGAAGGGTTATATGATGAGAGTGAGAGAGAGAGAGAGAGAGAGAGTGAGAAAGGGGGGAGGGGGTTAAAAAGTGGTACTCGAAGGTTTAGCAAGTTGCCATCTTCATGCTCTCTGTGCAGACTCCGGAACTTTTAGCAAATGTTTACTGTAGCTTTGATATCCAAAAGACAGGGAGACTTCGCGTTCTTTTAACCATATAATGGCTTTTCAACCTAACCAGTGCCGTGTCGTGAAGTATCTCCATAGTAAGCAAAGTTATTTTAAAGTCTGTCTGTGATGAATGTTCTCAAATACTCAGTCGGGCACCCATTGCTCAGGTATCAGCATAACTTGTTTTCACACGTTAGCTATAGAAACCGCTTCAGAGGCCGGGGTCTTCATCTTTTTTTTTATTGCTTGCTGGCCGCCATATTGTACCAATAATATTCGGATTGAGCACATTGAAATATTGGTATTATCTCATTTTGTACATTTATATTCACACTAGGGATTAAGATTTTTCGTTAAATATGTTCTTTGTTGTTTCATAGATGGCGGTAGCATGATTTGTCCCGTCTACCATAGCTGTCATTTTTGCAGGTTAAAAGTTCAATTCTATTAAAACTTAATATTTTTCTTTATATAAAAAGTAGAACCGTTTGTGAAATAATGTAAAATATGTAAGTAATTTACATATTTATTTTATTAGTTGACTATATAACGTATATTCCTGTATTTGTCATTTTTCTCTTGAAATTATTTTATAAATTTCACGGGCCAGTGAGCAGCAAACCTTGTCACCGCGGACCGAATCTGGCCCGTGGGCAGCGGGTTGAAGACCTCTGGTCTCTTTAAAGCGTCACTTTCATGTTAAACTGGATTACATGTGACGGGGAGACAGAAACTAGAATATTGTTTGAGTATATTAAGAGTGTTTCTTACCCCTAAATTATGTATTTTCCCTTTACGTAAATGGGGGTGCATTTCCTCTAAATTTATACCTTCCTCATCCATATTTTCTTAGCATAATTTATGAATGCGCATAAACCAAAACGGTTAAGCAGGGAAAAATAAAATGAAGATATTTACAGCAGATCATTATATCCGATTGGTCAAATGGGGATTAAATGGGCCAAAACATATCATGGCCAATTTGTTTTATGGAGCTCTGCTTGCCCAGGTGAAACTCCAAGACATGTCCCTGAACTTAACGTTCACGTGACGTAAATGAACATAATGCGTGATCAGGATTAATGTAATAAAACGTTAACATTTATTTATTTTAGGTTGAAAATTGTTACCGAAATCTGGGATTTGTTTTTACATGCATAAATAAGAATAAATACTTTAACTACTACAAATATATATATTTTGATAGTAATTCACTGATGATTTATTTCCTTAGTATAACGATTTAAAAAAATTGGAACATTTGTGTCTACAATTTAGAAATTAAGAGGGTTAATTATGACTACTAAGATAATGTGTTTTTTTTTCTAAGAAAATTTTACCTAAGGGTAGTTTAATGAAAAAATATTTTTGATTTTTTTTTTTTTTCCTAATTCAAACATAATACTTAGGAAGGTTTTTACAACTATGTAATACTTTATTTTATTTTTTCTGAATAATAAATCTTGACTTAAATCGTCCCATGGATCAGGCTTTTAACTTCTCAGATATTTTGGAATTTAAATGGATTAATTGTAATATACGTGTACGAAAGCTATAATTTATTTCAGGTGTTCCGTCAACCTTTGGTTTTCTTCTCGGGATATATATACTCTTATAACATATTATGGTTACAAATATATGCTGTCGTTTATTCATGTTAATCGAGGAAATAGTCATCATAAATATGGGTTCCAATTTTGACTTCCAAGATAATCGAAAAATGTTTCATTGGTGAAATATGGGTTTCCTCTTTAACAGTGATGAATTAAAAGCTGGGGGCTGTTAGTCATTTTTGTTCTAGGCTTAAGTTAGTTTATAACTTATGTCCTGATATAATCATTATATTCATAAAGTGCACGTTAGTCATCACAGATAAATAAATAGTACGGTGCAATGCACAAACTTTGTCTTGCTTTAATCCTAAAATAGAAACATTTAGCAAAAACTCATAAAATTTGTGAAACAAAATAATATAAACTGTTTCAGAAACATTGAGAAAATAGGCTCATCTATGTCCACCAAAGGGCATGACAGTCAATCTCATTTTAAGAGTTGAATTATAACATTATATATAGGCTCATAAACTATTGATTTTATAAAAATATATTTAAAAAATACCTTTATATTTATAAGTAATAAATATTTGCAATGATAAGTTATTTCGTGTCTCAAATAGTTATGGAGATATGATTTTAATTGGAAATTTCTTCATTGCTATATTATCCTGTCATTTTCTTGGGGAAATGAAAATTGTCATTTTGTTTATCATGTTAAACGATGTCTAGATACCAAATTTAACAAAATCATTAGGGCTAATTTTGAAAGAAACTGATTTTTTTTATCGTTTTGTTCTTTTGTAAATTACTCTTAATTTTGGGATTGGATATGGCTCGAGGTACAAACAGATGGACAGACAGCAACCCAAAAACCACTTTTTCAGTTTCAAAGGGTTAACATCTATCAAAATATCGAGTTCTATTTTCTTTGATGACCACATTATTTTTATATTCGAGAGAAAATAAAATGACTGAAGAAATACAACCTTTATTCTTATTTGCGTAGAGGTACAATACACAAAGTTGCAATTTGCCTAGCTTGCATCTATATTTCAGTAAGCTAAACTATAATAACTCATTTTACTGGTAAACTGGAACATTAGTTTAACGTTTTGTGCTCCACCAACTAATTCAGTCAAACATATTCAAATCCCACGAATGAATGAACACACTACGATGAGATAGATGGCTTTCTCTCATTGTTGACATTCGTGCAGTGGCTCTAGATGAAATATGGCACTTGATAACAACTACTTTCTCTCGCGCAAACTAATTTATTCCCCACAATACTGCGGGCAGAAGGCTAATCACATTTGTTCCTTTTTCAAACCGCACCCACGCCACTATATGTTGATAGACTTGGACGCTTGACCTTGAAAAAAGTATACATGTGAGCTAAACAAAGACCTACTCGGATGCATAGGCGTAGAAAAGGGATTATAGAGATGAGGAATTTGTCTCGAAATAGACATTAAAATTTAAATAAATACGCCCGGTATATTAATAATACTGCGTGATTATTCGTAGCCCAGTAGTGGAAGGATTAGCGAGCTCTAATTGCCCAGGGGACACCCGAATGTACTGATCGTACATCCTTTACGTGGAGGATCTTTCCATGTCCCGATGATATGAGGGGATGGTGATTGTGAGTATGAGGGTGTAAGTATGAGGGGGATAGTGAGTATGAGGATGTAATCAGCTGTCTCTGAAAGTGTTCGTCAATTACCTCCAAAGAATAATATTATTTTTTGTCGAATTTATATGGATTTCAATTAGAAAAATTTGTCTTACATTCCTTTTCTCGGGCTTCATCGTATATTTCCAGTACTTAAATGGTCTGATACTGTATGGCGATATCGACTGAAGATTACCACGTGAACAATTCCACCTCGATGATAGAGTGATACAGAAGGGAATGTTAAATGTAGTGGAGAGGACACAAATACTATCCGTTGATCGGTCGCTGTGATTTAGTGACGAGGTAGATGCTCCCACTGCGATTGGTCACAGCTGCGGAATGATAGATATGACGACTTCAGCGTTGACCACAGTGTTCAGTGAGTATTTTAAACAAATGTTCCTACGTCATAGTAAATGTTATCTCGCGTTTACGTTTACGTCAATGCGTTAGGATGGATCCTAAATCAGATGTATGGCACTGAATATCGTCTCTGAGGGAATTGTATGGCATCTAATAAGAAACAGCGTTGTCATTCTTTCGTTTTAATTGTGGTCATTCTTACCTTAAGGTGGGGATGCAGGGATTGTGAGAATAGTACATTTATTTTGCAGTTTTTATAGTAACATAATTTTTTTGCCCCAAAATAAAAATAAAACATTTTCTCCAGTAGAAATTCACATGGTGACCTAAACAATTGTTGGATTATCCATTACTATGTCATTGAGCTTAGTGACAACTTTTTTTCTTATATATATATATATATATTTTTTAAGAAATGCTATCAAAGGGACACACACCTCCCTTGGGAGGTGTTATGATTGAAATAACAAGAATATGGCTTACAATAATTTATCAAACTATAAATAGGTTATTTATATAAATGAAGTTACCCATTAGTGGGTGTTTTATGTATTCTCAGAGTATACAATATAATAAAATAAATAGAGCAAGTAGTAGAGAAGGGTAAGCCTTGATGTACACTATATAAGGCTTGATAAAAATTGCATTATTAAGTAAATACTTATTAATGGAGCATTATGAGGTAATATTAGAATAAATACAATAAACAAAACTAGGCGGTCAACATAGAGTATTGAAAACCTACAAGGGGAACAAGGTTACTTGCATAGCTTCAAAGGTTTTAAACTGGCAGCTATAGCTTAGCAATAAGTTAGCTTATTTAGCTTAGTACTTGAAAATACAATGTTAACCTATTGTTTCTCACAATGATTCGTGTTCATGATTATTTTATATTAAATACCGAAACATGTCGGGTTAGTATAATTCAGCATCATCCGATTGCTGATATCACAAGGGGTAATGAGACTTGGAATAATATAAGGCTTAGATTTTTATACATGACTTTCAAAGATCTTTTTTTTTTACTTAATATATTTGACTTAAAACTTTGTTTATGTCCACTCTATATTATATTCTTCAAATACTTATAGTGAGATCATATAATCCCTTTATTTAAATTTCAAATGGCAGATGTAACCCAATTCATTCTAATTTTATAAATTTTATTTACAACATAGTTGAACTTTAAACTTTGTTTTGTCCTCACTTTATGATGGTCATGTTTTGCAACACATTTTTACATATACTACTTGTCAACTTATGTTTTAGCTCTGTTTATGATGCTATATTAATCTATTCCATATCTTACAGCTTGTTGTTCATTACAAGCAAATTATAATTAATCCCTTTGAATTTTAATGTCACTTGATACATCTACTAAATTTCTCGGAAAAATAACATTTATGTAACACCAATTTGTTTATCATATTTGAAAACTACTTCCCTATCTTTGTGAGAAGCAGTAAACATTTTAGAAACATCAAGAAAAAGTTTATAAGTTAGTATTAGGCTTAAAAATACATTGTATAGAGTTTGGAATTGTTGGCAACTCTTTAGAGATTTTTGTTCATTAATACGCGTATCTATCGATATCCATGCTCGTTATTTAGAAATTCAGCTATTGGTTAGGAACCTCTTCATTAGAGTCCATATTATTTCACGTCGTTATAAAGAAGAATCCTTATTGTGAATTGTCCGTTAAGAGAGGTTACACTGTATATATCTACAGTGACAGATAAAAGTCCATAATATTTATCAGCGTTATAAAAAAAATCCACTATTGTAAAAGTGTCTGTTAAGAGAAGTTTCACTGTATATGATCACAGTGACAGATGATGACGGATAAATACGTACAAGTAGATCTAGTAGCTTTTATAACTGTCAGATAAGAATTTTTATATGAAAATGAGACTGTGGAAGGTATTTATAAATTCTCAAGTTTGTAAAGTGTCGGAGTAATTTTAAGTTACGTACGTTTACATGAAAGCAAATTGACACTTAGAAATATACTATACATGTTAATTGCTATTATACGCCAAACGTGCTAAAGATGGCGTCATTCCGTCCTCATAATTGAAGCAGTTTCAAGTTAACTACTTATGAATATAGGCTCTTAATAAGATTGGTGACCACACATTTACAAATGACCCTCAGGTCACAAATCAGTTTACCACGACATTAGTGACTAATTCAAACACCCTCAAAAGCTATATAAAGTTACTTGTTAATGTATGGGTCCACTTTAACTTTCTACAAAGGTTATAAAGGAACTGAGGTTTTTTAATAAGGTGGTAAAACAGAGGGCATTGGTGGTCTACGTTCAATGGCAAAAGGAATGGACCGGTCGTAAGACAGAACACCTAACAATTAAATTATAAAACGACACTTAAGTTCATAATTTATTTAAAATAAATAATATGACATAAGCTAATAAATGTTCAAATTTTGTGTATTATAGTTTCAAATACATTTTTCAAAAATAGGTTATCAATACACTACGTTTAATTAAGTTTTTATCTTTAAAATAAACCCATACTCTTGTTAATCAAAATAGTCAATCTTTATAAAATACTTTTTATAATAAATTGTTCAAATCTTTTTTAGCGTATTTCTGATTTTTAAATATAAATTATTAGTAAACTACACTAAAATTATTTGTAACTTGTAAAAAATAAAGACTTATTCTGATCTATCATGAAAAATCATTCCCAGGTACCATTTAAAGGTCAATAATTTATTTTATTATTTAACAATTGATCTTAATTAAACAACCCCTAAATAAATTTATTTTAGAAAAATAAATAGATATAATATTATTTATCATGAAATGTAGTCTCCTTTACCAATTTTGAACAAAATTGTTGGAAACATTTAATAATTAAGATTTCAGGAAAATTATTCATCAGTAAACTGATATAAAATGGGTTTAAAAAATTAGTAATGTGTATATATATATATTACTATTTAAAGTATAAACCACTTAACCTATATATACATTTTGATCCAGATGACTAGACTTTTTAAAAACCAATCATCAATATGCTACCGTTAAACGGATTTCCCCCCCAAACATAAATGGACAGAGAGAGTTGTAAAATCCTTCATTTGGGGGGTTCGGATTTACATAAAACGCAAATATTTATCATAATTTTGAGAACGATTTTCTTTCCATGACTACAATACTTTCTTTTGATTTGGGAAAAACTAAAACAATACACGAAATCAAATAGAAATAAATTCATCTTTTAGTTCATTCGTCTTCACACAAAATGTTGAAAGTGAACGTGAGCTAAGGTATATATTTATACAGCTTTTATATAAAAAAATACTTCTGGACATCTATAAATATAATATTTGTTCTGTAAATATATTTATATTAATTTTATTTGTATGTGTATGTATATATGTATTTATGTATATATGTATGTATGTATGTATGTATGTATATATGTATGTATGTATGTATTATGTATGTATGTATGTATGTATGTATGTATGTATGTATGTATGTATGTATGTATGTATGTATGTATGTATGTATGTGTGTGTGTCTGGGTTACCTCACTCGTAAACCAGACTGTGGAAAGATCAGCCAGTACTAATGTACCGTTGCCCAGAGAACGCCCGAATGTAGGTCTACTAATCGTACATCCTTTCCGTGGAGACTCTTTCCATATCTCGATGAGATGAGATGAGATGAGGTAATGGCGATAGTGAGTGAGTATGAGGGTGTTGAACCAGTGGAAACACCTAAACCTAGATTTAAGTCTAACTAACCGAACCCTGGTGACCGTTGGGGTAGTTTTACTTTAGATAAAAATACCCAAGCTACCAGAGGGGAATAGAACTCGGCACTTCTAGATCCGTTGCCATGTGAACTGTTTATACATATAATATTCCCAACAATTCTTGAATATTTGTCATATGCATAGTGAGATTTGAACAGAAACCTTTTGGGTTAAGATGAAAAGTCATGTCTAAATTCCACGATGTGCATCTAATATAAAATAACTTCTGGGACAATGGCTACTGGATTGACTGTTTTGTTTTAGCACAGCTCATTACCACTCGCTAAGAACTGAACGCAATTGGTACTAATAACACTAATGTATTAGGTATAATAAAGGTTTTACGTGGAGGGAAAGCGGAAAAACCATCTAATTTAATCCCAACTGGGATTCTAAACCGATGCAAATAAACATGGTAACACGATTTAATTTGTTTGTGAATGATAATTGAATACAGTTTGTTTACATAGAACAGACTATAAATAGTTTTATTAATATGGTATTACAATATAATTACTACAATATGAATAGACCAATAATAATAATTATCATCATATGTTCCCAGCCTGTGGCTGGGCCAGTTTAGTAAAACGCCCCCATCTGCTTCTATCCTTCCACCAATATTCCTTCTTTAATCATTGCTTCCTTTTTTCTCCGCTCACTCATATACACTTTTTTTTTTGTTATTTGCTCCTCCCGTCTCTTTCTTAGCCTCCCCCGCGGTCTGTATCCTACATACTCCATCGTTGTCTTTGGCATTCTATCCTCCATCCTCATTACATATCCGTGATATCTGAGTCTTTCTTCCTTTACTATCTCATGTACTCCCTGTACCCCCACTATTTACCGTATTATTTAATTCCTAATCTTGTTTCTCCTCGTGACAGCTAACGTGCTCCTCATAAACTTCATTCCTATGGCATTCACTTTCCTAGTCTCTCTTGCCTTCAATGTCATTATTTCTGATAGACGTTCTCCGTGGATACAGGGTACGTACATCCTGTACAACACTACTTTACACTTCCAGAGCACTTTTCCTCTCCAATGTCAATAATGTCAATAATAATAATAATAATAAATATAATAAAATAATTTATAATATTAAATTTTACTGTTAACAATTTCTATTAAAACGCAATAACATGATTGCACAATTGGGCTCACGCTCTCAAAAAGTTTCGCTAGCCCTACTCTAAATAAGTTTTAACTAAATGCTTGAACTAGAAAATAAAAGTCAAATCTCTTCTGTAAAGTTGACTTTGTATGTATAACTTGAGCGTTTTATAACACATGAAAAAAACAAAACAAAAAAAACCTCCCCTCATTTGAAAAGCTCGCGTCAGACGAGGATGCCGACAACAGGAACTGCGCGCGTGGCTTTGACGCGGTGACTTCACATACATAACGAGAAGCGAAACGTTCGCCATTAATTTCAATATGTTGACGTAAAAACAACAAAACCTTTCATTCTGTTTTAGTTTATTTTACATAAAAAAAAACAACACATTCTTAATGGGAAGACTTTGAAATATTCAAAAGGGGAGCAATGCACTCAAAAAAAGAAAAGGTAGACGTGAAAAGGACGAAGAGAGGAGAGGAAAAGTGTGTTTAAATGGATGCAGAAAAGCTAGGAAGGGGAAGGAAGTAATCTTGTTCCATTGCAAAATCAAAGAAATCCGCCAAGATAGTCCTAGAAATACATATTTATACGACGTACACAACTATAATAATAATTAGTTTAGAGTTATTCCTTATTTATGATGTTCCTGAACCTTATATTATATATACTTATTCCCTTCAACCTTCTCCCCTCTTTAGAAAATTAATGTAGGAGTGTCTTAAGCTGACCCAGATATCATCATAATGAGTGTCATTGACTAACCCCCACATCTCTTCTCCAAAACACATATTATGGGATGTAATATACTTTTTCCGTTGGACATACACTCTTCTCATTTTTACTTTAAAAAACCCCCCGCATATTCCAGTATTAAATAAGATAGATTTGAGAGGTGAAAACTTTTAAGAAAAAAATTCATTTAGTACACCCGTCAAGGATTCAAACCTCAATGGCTAATCAGACTAGACCTCGTACCTATCTGTGTCGGCACAAAATATTTAATTCAGGAAAAGGAACCCGATGAAAAAATGCAAATCTTAATAAAATAAACTAGAAAATAAAAAGACGTCAACATGATTCATTCGTACATCTCAACCTTTTCCTATTAGGGTGGGGCTAACTCTCTAGATCTGGCCATTCGACCTCCTCTTACGTCTGCTCTCCTGGCTTATGGAGGAGTTCATTTCTGAGTTGGGGACCCCGTTAAGGCGAAAACAATAATCCCCGGACGATGGGATGATACGTGAGAATGATGGTGGTGGAAAGCAGAAGGGACCCACAGTTTAAGGTGGGCTCCGAACCACGGTGGGGGCCTGACATCCCACATATTCACAAAGAGTGAAGGCAAACACTTTGCCAGAGATGAAGGAAGGGTTTTGTAATTAGTAACATCTGTAGTGGGACCGAGATTTGGACCAGGGACCCTTAACATGAAAGTATGACACCTTATCCCTAAATCGTCAGATCCTATCTTTTCCAATTATATATTATACATTCCCGAAAAACTAACTAACCCTTCGACCATAAGTAATTCGATATTTAATTGCTGTCAGAACGTTGGTTCGCCTTTCAAACCTATCCTGAGATATCTCCATCCAATTCCTACAAACCTGAATCCTAATCTCCTTCAAATTCATTTTAATATTATCCTCCCTTAGACGTCTTGGTCTAGTTCACGAGCTATAAAGGGTCAAACTTTCAATATTATTTTTATATACCATTAGTATAACCATACATTCATATGAGGTGTAGACAATGTAATATCTGGAAAGTATTCTGACAAAAGATACCCACCGCACCAAGGAAATCAGGTCCAGGATCACCAAGGACAAGGAGGCTTTCAACAAGACCAGACCAGAAAGTTGAGTTTGGAACTGAAGAAGAAACTGATTAAATACTACATTTGGAGCATTTCGATGTATGGATCATAAACTTTGACTCTTAGTGAGATGGAAATTAAATACCTGGAGAGTTTTTATATGTGGAGCTGGAGAAGACTTGAGAATATCAGATGGACAGACAGGGTGACAAATGAAGAGGTCCTAAGTAGACTGCGTGAGAAGGAAACCATTAAGAATGTGACCCTTCGTTACAAAGCAAACTGGATCGGACACATACTTAGGAGCAACTGTCGTGTGCATGACGTCATAGAAGGCAAAGGTTGAGGGAAAGAGGAGCTTAGGAAGAAAGAGGATTCTAGTATTGGGTGATTTAAAGGAAAGAAGAAAATTATGTGAGCTGAAGAAAGAGTCAGAGGACAGGGCGTATTATTTTTTTAAGTTCATTGACATACAGAGCACTTAATAATATTATATTAAAATTGCAAGGATTGTAAATATTTCATTCTGTACAACTCAAATGGTAAAATTAGTTTATAATGCCAGTAATTGTAGACGAACTGGATTTAAATGCATGGGTTTCATTATAGTGAATATTTTATTTTCGAAACATTTAAAATCCATGGTCAGAGTTGTTACATTACTAGAATTCTGATCACATACTATTTTATTTACATTAAATGAACGTTACGTGAACATTAAGTTGATCATGATCCCGCCATAAACAAACTAGTGAGTGATTAGGATTCACGTAACTACTCGAACAAAACACATACAATGAATAATTGGACTTTCAAAAAGAATTTTCAGTAAAAATGTAAGCAAGAGCTGATTAGTCTGAAAGTACTTGAAATAAAAGCTGTACTGAAGCTACAAAATAAAATATAACAAGAGAATTCGACATTTTAGAATCTTTGAGACTTGTAAAACTATATCGAAGAAGTCATCAGCATACTCCTAAACAAATAAATGAAGTACTAAATAGTCCTGTCGACATTGCTCGCGTCAAGATTGGTTAGCTAGAAAAATTAGTACTCTTCACTTAATATTCATGTGAAGTGAAAGCTCTCCCCTGGAAAATTCTTAAGATAAGTCAACGTTAAGTTTGCTGTATCATGATGGCTTCAATATAAAAATACAAAATTGAAATGCATGAACATCAAATTAACTTTAAGTGAATCGCTAAATAAGAATTACTATTAAACTTATTTTTTTATTTTTAAAAACAAATGTTCTGAATTACTTTTAACTCTCATCTCATTGTGAACACTAATTAATTTTAAAAGTTATTAAAATTATAATTGAAAAGCAGGCAATTAATAAGGTAGATATAGCATTATTAAAATTATTTTTTTATAAGAGGTGTACAAATATCTTTATAAAATAATTAAAATATCTAAAACTCCATCATAGACACCTGTGGCATCTTTAACACTATGTATAGCATTATATAAGATCGTAATAAAATATTGAGTATATTAATATATCATTAACTATCCATTACAATGTATTAAATTATTCATACAAATATTTAAATATATTAATTATGTTTTTGATCCTAATGGTGTTTGAACAAAAAAGATTTTTTTTAATTCTACTATTTTTCAGTAAATAAGTTAATTATTTATATTTGAATACATATTTATTTTGATAAAAATATTTAAACTTACCTAACATCAAATATTGTAGATCTGAACAGTAAAGTCTCTAATATATTTGATTAAAAAATTCCAGCAATAGTTTATGGTCGGTTTATAATAAAAAAAAGTGTATTCAATTATCTCCTTTCATGTAGACAAACAACAAACACGTACCGTCCCTAACACAATTTCATTCATCTTCCTCGACGCCTACGAACAAAACGTGACTCTGATGCGGTCTTTGAAGCGAGAGAGCTTATTTCCCGACGACGCCTGGCGTCTCGACGCTGTGGCTAGATATATCGCGGCGTGGCGTGTTGCCTAAAGCGACAGGCGTCCGACCCACAACTGACGGACTCGTATCCTCGCCCGTTCTACTCCGCAGAGCCACGTGGACCGGCCGACGCCCACCGCGCATGCGCGGCTCTAGAAGGGATCAGAATGAAGAAAGAAAAGCCTATCGAACAACAGGACCTTGTCTGCACGCTCCCTCTTTAATACAAAAGGACCGATAAACAAAGTCTAGTCGAAATTAAGTTTATTTTGTTTAAGTCTCGCAATTTAGGAACATAGTAGAGGATAAATAATGACTGGGGGGGAAGTTCTAAAGTAAAGTCGTATCTGTTTGTTCAAAGAGGGTTCAGAGTTCAATCGCTGGAACCACAAAAAAATTATCGATTAATTAAAGGCGTTCACCTATCTCCGTGATTGATAATTAATCAACTAAAGGACTAGATTATGCATATATTTTAAAACAAGCCAGTTCGTAAGTTTTGTGTTATTTAATAAATTTGTTCATAAAATCAAAGTAAATTGCCACCAATAAGCAATAAATAGAATAGTTTGTACCATATATTTCCATACAAATGGAAACAAAATTTTGTTGGGTTTTGGTTAAAAAATAACTCAAATACACGACCATAATAATAGATTAATGACATAAAATGTTAATAATAGCTGGAAAGATGTTTTTCCCACAAAGGGATGAAGATGTTGAGAGTGGATGAGGTTACATAATGATGAGTTACATATACTGTACTCGTCACAAGACATTGTCAGGAAAGTCAAATCTCGCATATTATGGCTGTGAGGATATGCAGCACGAATAGAATAATCTGGAATCGTGTTCAAAGTATTAACTGGCAAAACTAATATGAAGAGATCAGTAAAAAATACTTTGGTGCAGATGGGAGGATAATATTATAATGGACCTGAAAGAGTTTGGGTGTAATGAGGTGGACTGGATAGAACTATCTCAAGAAAAGGATATAGCGTAATGATGTGGACTGGATATATCTATCTCAAGATAGGTATTAGCGTATAATAAGGTGGACTGGATAGAACTATATCAAGATAGGTATAGCGTGTAATAAGGTGGACTGGATATAACTAGCTCAAGATAGAGATAGGGTGTAGTGAGGTGGACAGTGGTTTGTGTTTGTAAATGACTTTCGATTTTCAATTGCCATAGAGGAAGTAAGAAAGTAATATATGCATTATAATATTCATAAGTTCAGTTAAATATTAAATCAATGTTACTATCGCTACTACAATCTTACTAGTAGTTCTGTGAACAACAGACCTCCCTCCATGTTATTATTGTTACGACAGTCTTACTAGTAGTTCTATGAGCAGTAAACCCTCCATTTTACTATCGTTGCGCTAGTCTTAAGATTTATCTTTAGATTTTAAGTTGAGATATGTCCAATGTTTTATAAAAGTAGTCAGAAAATAAATTAATACTTTATTCGATAGTACCCTGTATTAATAGAGAAGGAATGTTTATCCGTTGTTTAGTACTTCAGTCTCTTAATTTATTCCAAAATAGAGTAAAATACATTAATACGAAAAGATACAATTTTTTAAAGTAAACATATTTGTAAATAGTTTCACCACAAGCTTTGGTGCGATCCGTTTTTCCATCATATCCGCTAAGATTGCAAGTACCGTATACCAAAGAAATACAGCTTAGTCTTGAGCTAATTTGATGACGTCGCTGTTATAGTATTTCTCTTCTAGTATAATATGTAAAGAGATTACTCTCCTGGGAGCTAATTAAGACCTAAGTGATTGTGGTAGGTGAGTGAGAATTACCCTCAGCTCCCCACTCTCCCATCCAAAATTAGGTGTTTTTTTTACACTTCCCTTGAGAGAAGAGATTCAAAATAATCACTTTTGGAAACGTTAGAATCTACCTCTAAGATATTAGCCTTCCGTCCTCTTTAAGAGATTAAAAATACAGCTACTATAAATTACGAGGTTTTCCCTGGGACAATCTGGTGTCATTTCTGGGAACTAGTTTCTATCATGATTATTATTATTATTATTATTATTATTATTACTGTTATTAGGAGTAATGGAAGTAACCCAAATGGAGCGAGATCCTGTTTTAACTCAAACGTTTGGAATTAAATATATATTTCGGATTAATCCATGTTTGCTAACAAATGGGTTTCAATCTGATTATACGTTCCAATATTTCGGGCACTTAAAAAGGTTTTTTATTTAATAGCTCAGTCCATGTGAGTTGACTTTAAAAGTATCACCAATTGATCGAGTTTCTAGGGCATATTTAAAAATAAATGGATATTTATTTCTAGACTGACGTCTTCCAAATCGCTTAAACAACGGCTATTCTTTATCAACATAATAACACTATTGACTATTCATAATTTTCTGTTTAACTTGGCTACCAAGGAAAACTATCAATTCCAAATAACAATATATATTATGGTAGACATTTTAACTTGAAACCCAAAGATAAATCTTAATACTTTAGTGACGGTAAAAACATGGAGGAAGTGAAATATACTGTTCACAGAACTACTAGTAAGACTGTAGTAACGATAAGAACATGGAGGGAGCAAGGTCTACTGTTCACAAAACTACTAGCTTTATATCAATTTTAGCCACAAACACGTATTTTGTGTCTACACTTTTCACACCATATTTTGTTTAGAAGTCCACCCGCAACTCAATAAAAACTGGTATCTGTATTCCAAAACAAATTTCCACCTAGGAAACCGATTCTTCTCCGAAAGACGTCAGGACAGCCATACGTCGGAAAATTTTCACTTTCTCTTTAAGAAATCCTAGTATTCCTTCTCTTGCTTTTATTTTATTTTATTATTTGCTGTTGTTTTCATGTTCTCCCTCCATAAGTATGAGGAGAAACTGGCTGGCCGTTGCCAAGGGATCTTCAGCGACTACCCCCTTCCCTCCCGCGCCGCAGGGTAGAGCCGCAGAGAAGCGAAGGGATCGCTTAGCATTCCACTCCACGAGTCGGCCTAATTTCCTTGCGGCTAGCAAACTGTACCTCACGGAAAACACGACTGCAGATACGCCTTTTCATACTGGGAGCTGTATAAGTTATATATCCTGTGTGATGTGAGAACTGGAGATAGTAACCACGTCTATTGTTAGGAAAAACGGTCTATCGCCAGCTCTCGCCAGACTTACTAAATTAAAACAGTGGACTGTTGTCGGTTTCTATCAGAAATACTATAGTGAGTAATGGGCTGACACCTCACTCTTGACAGACATACTATAGTTACCAACTGATTCCCATTCTTGGCAGAAATACTATAGTGAGTAATGGACTGACGCCTCACTCTTGACAGAAATACTATAGTTAGCAACTGATTCCCATTCTTGGCAGAAATACTAT
Organism: Timema shepardi; assembly: GCA_902151425.1. Lineage (NCBI taxonomy): Eukaryota > Metazoa > Arthropoda > Insecta > Phasmatodea > Timematidae > Timema > Timema shepardi. Next base: position 466,926 of record CABFVX010000038.1, on the reverse strand, counting down.
AGTGAATAATGGACTGACACCTCACTCTTGACAGAAATACTATAGTTAGCAACTGATTCCCATTCTTGGCAGAAATACTATAGTGAGTAATGGACTGACAGCTCACTCTTGACAGACATACTATAGTTAGCAACTGATTCCCATTCTTGGCAGAAATACTATAGTGAGTAATGGACTGACACCTCACTCTTGACAGACATACTATAGTTAGCAACTGATTCCCATTCTTGACAGACATACTATAGTTATCAATTGATACCTATTCTTGGCAGAAATACTATAGTGAACTACAGTCTAATACCCACTCTCACCAGATACGATATAGTGAGCAATAGTCTAATAGCCACTCTAACCAGATACAATATAGTGAGCAATAGTCTAATACCCACTCTCACCAGATACAATATGGTGAGCAATAGTCTAATACCCACTCTCACCAGATACAATATGGTGAGCAATAGTCTAATACCCACTCTCACCAGATACGATATGGTGAGCAATAGTCTAATACCCACTCTCACCAGATACAATATGGTGAGCAATAGTCTAATACCCACTCTCACCAGATACAATATGGTGAGCAATAGTCTAATACCCACTCTCACCAGATACGATATGGTGAGCAATAGTCTAATACCCACTCTCACCAGATACAATATGGTGAGCAATAGTCTAATACCCACTCTCACCAGATACAATATGGTGAGCAATAGTCTAATACCCACTCTCACCAGATACAATATGGTGAGCAATAGTCTAATACCCACTCTCACCAGATACGATATGGTGAGCAATAGTCTAATACCCACTCTCACCAGATACAATATGGTGAGCAATAGTCTAATACCCACTCTCACCAGATACAATATGGTGAGCAATAGTCTAATACCCACTCTCACCAGATACGATATGGTGAGCAATAGTCTAATACCCACTCTCACCAGATACAATATGGTGAGCAATAGTCTAATACCCACTCTCACCAGATACAATATGGTGAGCAATAGTCTAATACCCACTCTCACCAGATACAATATAGTGAGAAATAGTCTAATACCCATTCTTACCAGATACAATATGGTGAGAAATAGTCTAATACCCCCTCTTAACAGATACAATATGCTGAGAAATAGTCTAATACCCACTCTTACCAGATACAATATGGTGAGCAATAGTCTAATACCCACTCTTACAAGATACAATATAGTGAGCAATAGTCTAATACCCACTCTTACCAGATACAATATGGTGAGCAATAGTCTAATACCCACTCTTACCAGATACAATTTGGTGAGAAATAGTCTAATACCCCCTCTTACCAGATACGATATAGTGAGCAATAGTTTAATACCCACTCTTACCAGATACAATATGGTTAGCAATAGTCTAATACCCATTCTTACCAGATACGATATAGTGAGAAATAGTCTAATACCCACTTTTACCAGATACAATATAGTGAGCAATAGTCTAATACCCACACTTACCAGATACAATATGGTGATCAATAGTCTAATACCCACTCTTACCAGATACAATATAGTGAGCAATAGTCTAATACCTACTCTTACCAGATACAATATAGTGAGCAATAGTCTAATACCCACTCTTACCAGATACAATATGGTTAGCAATAGTCTAATACCCATTCTTACCAGATACAATATAGTGAGCAATAGTCTAATACCCATTCTTACCAGATACGATATAGTGAGCAAGAGTCTAATACCCACTCTCACCAGATACAATATGGTGAGAAATAGTCTAATACCCACTCTTACCAGATAGAATATAGTGAGCAATAGTCTAATACCCACTCTCACCAGATACAATATGGTGAGAAATAGTCTAATACCCACTCTCACCAGATACAATTTACCAGATACAATATGGTGAGAAATAGTCTAATACCCACTCTTACCAGATACAATATGGTGAGCAATAGTCTAATACCCATTCTTCCCAGATACAATATGGTGAGAAAAAGTCTAATACCCACTCTCACCAGATACAATATGGTGAGCAATAGTCTAATACCCACTCTCACCAGATACAATATGTTGAGAAATAGTCTAATACCCACTCTCACCAGATACAATATGGTGAGAAATAGTCTAATACCCACTCTTACCAGACATACTATAGTGGGCAGCGGACTGACGCTCCCTCCTACTAAACCTAATTAGCGATGCTAAAGCATATAAATCAGTATCCTAAATTAATTACCCTAGCATTCTATGAATATTTGATTAATTATACTTTAATATAGTTTAAGGCCGATTCTACACCAACGGTTAAAACGCGGTAGTTTTTCCGCTAGCTTACGCCCCCAAAATTTTGAATCTACACCTGACTGTCAAAACGCGACTGCTAAACAACTACCGTCAAACGCTACTGATTCTACACTAGCAGTTTAAATGGCGCAGTTGTTGCTTCAACTTGTGCAGAATGGTTTAAAAATGGACATAGTACAGGCCGCGTATTAACATTTACTAACCAAGTACAGAATACCACGCATTTAGAGCGATATGATTGGCCCTTACGTCACGCTGTCTCTCTCTCTTTCCCCTACACCGCCTTTCTCCTCTCAAGCACTGTGTCACGTCACAGTGCCTTGAACGGTTAATAGTATATCATTATGAAGTATGTATAATTATATATACAATTTGTATATCAATCGCATGCATCTAAATTGTATATATAATTATATTATAGTAAATACTATATATGCATATGATGTATATTTATATCCTTAGTGCAAATACTATAGTAATATATTATGTAATATACTATACATACCTATATTATGCATTGTATACAGCGATCTCACATTACGTTAGGTTTGACTAGGTAGTTTAAGGTTAGTTTTGATGTATGTTCTATATTTTTATCCATATACACAAAATATTAAATATTACGAGTGACCATAGATGTATTTTATATGCTTTCTCTCTTTCTACTTAGTGTATAGTTTAGATGGTTTTGTTAACCTTTACTGGTAAATTAAGCGTAAACATAAATAATCTTACCCCTACATTTATTTAAAAAGTGTTTTTTTTTAAGAATTATCTCGTGTGAAATTAATATTCTAAAGTTATGATTTAAAGGGTAAAAGTTATGAAGGTTGTTTGGAAAGAAATTCACCCACCTTTGCACAGAGAGGAGATTGAAAAACCAAATTAATAAATACACGTGTAAATAATCTAGATAAGATATTATTAACCCCATTGACCCGGACAGTGATAAGCAAATTTAGTGTGAGTCACTCACCTTAGACTGTGTGATTCAGAGAGAAAGTTGAAAATGCACGAGTAACTTAAGAATTTTAACATTGTTTATTCAAACTCGTCTCTAATTTTCATTACAAAATAGAACAATTTATATCTTTGATTTTGAGGGTGTGTGATGGTTTGCCAATATTTTTCTGTATGCTTTTATACCGGTTCAAGTTTATTCCAAAATTGCTATACCTTCTTCAAATGAATCAGGTCCTTCAACAGAAGAGACAAAATAAAGGAAACCCGTGGCTGTTGGACTCGCCAAATGAAAGGAAAAAAAACTCAAGAATAGAAAAAAGGCGATGGAAAAGAAAGGTCTTTGGGGCCCTTCAAGACTTCAAGTTGTTGCGTACACACTTCAGATAAACGCAATTTGTCTACGTGCGTGCTTGGGGATGTAATTGAGTTGGCCTTCTTTAAAAGGGCGAGTGAGGAGAGGGGTGGGGGAGTAAGAGTGGAGGAGGGGATGGACCTTATTGGCGTGGGAAGTCAAATCTAGTTTTCACTCCTAGCCAAGGAAAAGTAACAGGAGGTTGAGCTTTTTCTGGAGTTGAATTCGACAGCGGCCCTTTCACTTTCCCTAATCCGAGGCCAGTATAGTGCGAGATAACTCTTATGGAAAGTTTTGTTTAGGCTGGAAGAGTCCTTTTCACCGTTGTCGGAAGAGAGGGCATTGAAACACCGCCAAGCGTGAGTACGCATGCAAATCAACGACGAAACTTGTGAGTCCCTCTAATTCCATGAACTTGATGAAAGCATCACCTCATTCCGGACTCCTAGATTCACTGAGATGAGAAGTTGTTCATCTCAGACGTAAATTAGCAAGAAATTAGCAAAAGATTAATTTAAGAGTCTAGTTAACTTTCTGTAATTTCAGGTTACTTTAATTACTATTTATTTGTTAGAAGATTAAACAACATTTACAGGCTGTTCGCAAACTCATAGCCCAAACTGAACATATAGCTTGTTTTAACTAAAAGTTATACAACATCCCAGTACACTTGCTTCAGGAAAACTATGCTAATACCATTAAATTTTGTTCAAAGTTTCAGCATATAGCACCGGGATAGCAAAACTGTTAAAGCATGCGTGTACAGCAAGTTGCATGGGAACTAGGCACGTGGCACTGCACAAGAAATAATGGCAAGCACTTTCTTTGACCAAGGGCCGTTAATGATGACCCTCAGATCGTCCTCGCATTTCTAGAAGGAAGGGTGTGTTGGATACTATTAATATGGTATATTCTGCTGCCATGCTCCAAGATATCTAGTTGTGTAGTTCCATGGACCTAACTCCTATGCAACCTGTTATACACGCATGTTTTAACCGCTTTGCTATCCCAGCACTGTACACCGAAAATTTTGACACAATTTAATAGTACTAACACAGTTTTACGGGATTAAGTGTATTGGTATTTTGTATTACTTTAATTTCAAACAAGCTACATGTGTAGTTTGGATTATAAGTTTCCAACCACCTTGAATATGGACTCCAAAGCACTCTTCACGCAATGGTGTTCACACTGTACCCTCAAAAGTGAACGTGCGGTCTAAAGCGTATGTTTAGTCATATCTGGTATTTGGTGAAAATGTTTGCCTCAAAAATTAGCATTCAATTTTTTTCGTTTGAAATAAATATTATTCTTTAATAATTTTTACCTACTTTGGAACACTTTTTTTAAAAATAATTTTTCGATCTAAACATTTATGTAAAATGAATCGTACTAGTTTTTTTATTTAGCTTTGGCAGTTTTTTTTAAATAGAGCTATTAATGTTGTGATAAAGTATTTTAAGGGCAAGTGATTATATAGGTGCCATCTGCTGTCCTGTATGAAGTAACAAGATAAATCCAATATTATTTCCTTCTCAAACAAGATTGAACTAGTTGAGTGTATGTAATAAGTATCTAGACATGTACGTACATCAATAAAATTTTATAATTTTTATGATGTTACCCACCAAAATGGGAAGACAATATATTAATATTTGTGTATCAATTTTGTATTTAGGCTGTGTACATACAGTATCGATAAAATATTTCTATACAGCTAAATACAGTTTTATACAATAATATATACTGTTTCAATATAATATATCCAAGTGTGTACTAGCCAAGGTAAAATGAGAGCTATTTCAACAATGTAGAAAAAATCCCATCAACCCTGACGAGCCAATCAGTCGGTAGAAAACTTAGGTTGGTACTTATGCCCTTCTAGTGTAACCGGGACGAGACAAAAGGAATTACCATGGTGACTTACCAGTTAGGGAATCACCACGGTGCTGCAAAGCCCTTGTTCTAAAAACAACAACTAGATACTCTGATTCTGAAAGTGCATACATAAAAATTGGGGTAGAGTACCAAAAGGTATGTGACAACGTAGTAATATGTTGTGTTGGTATGAGACAAAAAAAAATTATCCCAACATTTTAATTTACTAACGAAAAAAATGTCCTACCTATTTGACGCCAAAATAATTCATATTTCTAATGATACAGTATTAGGGTCCTAAAGGTAAGTTACATATTATTATGATGAGATTCAATTTATTAGATATTACTATTCATTTAGAATAATAACACAAATACAGATCTTAATTTTACCAGTTGTTTGATAAGATACCCTACCTATACCAATAAAATCTGGTTAATAAGGTTAAATGAGTTAAGGTGTGTCGGTCCTTATGCTTACTCATTTAACTATAAAAACCTTATTTTTAATTATTTAGCACTGCGTCTTACTACCCGTTCGGGTGATACGCTTTAAGTACTAATAACGCTAATGGATTAGGAATTGGGAAGGTTGAATTACAGTAAGTGAACCCACATTTTCGTGAAGGGAGAGTGGAAAACCATTGAGGAAAAATCAACCCCCAGTTCATACAACCGAGATTCGAACCTTGATCTCGCCGTCCTCAGCAGTCTATCTACCCACGACTATCGCGTTAGACAACTACGCCACCGAGGCGGGTAACTACAAAACCAAATGTCTTAATAAACAAAGAATGAATGCGTATCTGCATTGCTGAGTCCGGTGCTAATAAATAGAACATTCTTACAGGTATAAATCTCCCTTCAATTTCCTTTCTTGATAAAATTACATGACTAATCTGCCAGAGTAACTATCCAAATATTATAAGACGAACATCTCTCACTTCTGGCAGCCAGTGTAGACTAGATTTGTATTCATTCTCATACCCAGTAGTCCGGGCTTCAATTCACACTGGTTACCGGTAGAAATTATGAAGAAAAAATAATACAAAATTGAACTTGAAGCTCACACCAAAACAGTTTTACTATTCAAAAACCATAGCGTCCGTTTGTATGTTTTTTCCTAAAAAAAACTGTTGTCATCGCAAACAAACAATTACAATAATCAGATAAAATCAATGTAGCAGCGTATAGAGGAATCAATAATAACTTAATAGCATGGAAGATTAAGTGGTGTGGTTCATGAAGAATAAACAAAAGGTTCAGCTAAAAAAATTATTAAAGAAATTGATACAGAATTATGGAGAATATTATTTCCAAAGTATAATCATATTTTTAAATTACTATTAGCAACGCATCTTATAAACCGTTCGATTTATACGCACTTATGCTATTGTGTAATGTTAGGGGGATCGTGAGATGAAATTGAGACCCTACAGTTTAACGTGGGATCCGAACCACGGTGGAGGTCTGGCATTCAGCACATTCACAAGTTGTGATTAATGAAAGGTCTCGTCAGAGGTGAAGGAAGGATTTGGCGATCAGATAAATCTTTGCTATGACCAAGGATTGAACCCAGGACCCCAAGCACATAAGTCCGTCGTCTTACCCCTTGACCACCAGGTCACCTTTTTTTAAAACAATAAACCGTATCTTAACACAAGACTATTTATATTAAATTACATATTTAACGGGAAAGAAGGGACAAATTTCCATATTCCAGCATACAATAATAATGTTTTTTTTTAATCTCCCTGTGATCTGCTGTTCAGAGTTCCTGGCTACATATTTGGAGGTCTCCAGGTTCAAAAACCAGCAATTCCAGACTTTCAGTGAAGTAGTGGGCCTGTAACTGAGACAGCTCAGCCTCGTAAGTACAAATTATGAGCTACTTGAATAAAAAAGTAAAAGCTCCACTCGAGAAAACTGAGGTGAACGGCTGCTGACTACATGATACCCTATATCTGCGGAGGTTGTCACTATCTTCGCCAACAGAAGGTGGCCGCTTGGTCAGTATGACTCGAAATTGGGCTGACGACATGGAGTTTTTCCTTTTACTCTAAACCATTCTCTTTACCTAGATGCACTTAATGGATTGTTTTAAAATTGTATTATATGACAACAACCAAAAACCTATCTTCTACTTTGACTTTACTTCGAATGTTTCAAGTTTAACTTCAGCTTCACTTCATATATAAAATATGGCCTATGCACACTTATATTATTCTCTAATTATTATTTTATCTCCATATATTAAGTGCGTGGAAGTAAAGTTAAGAAATAATTTAGGTATAACTTATTGAATGATAAACTTACTAATACCTAAACAGTACTAGGATTAGAAACAAGCAATTTAACGCAAGTTCTGAATCTTATAAAGTGCAAGATTGCTAAGGAATAAATATAGAGCTTATTTTAAACCCACAAGGGAAGGAACTGCTTGTACGTAATAGAAAATGTGGTTTCTTAGCTTATTTCGGCTTCATTTTTTTAATTATAAATTGCGTTTCCAACATTTTAACACCTTCCCCTTTTGGGTTCTTAACTGTAAAAGTAATATGAAAACAAAAATGTTAGAATTGTCAAATAAACATAAGTAGAATAAACGCGTCTTGCGTTTAAAAGGGGTTCCGTTTTTTTTTTTTTTCTGAAGTGTTTCCCATTAGCGAATTGCTTTCTGTTGTGGGAAATAAAAACATGGTGTGCTCGTGGGGTGCTGCCAGGCTATATTCTAGGGTGCATTGGACACAGGGGTGCATTTTAACAATATATATATATATATATATATATATAATTTCTATCGTTTAAAAACATAAGTTATATTTTAATTTAATAAGCTATTAATTGTGTATAAATAAAAAAAGGACATATACATATTTTATCCAATAATGAGAATTTTTGAAAAAAAGGCTGATTAATAAAATAATAACTTGTATAGTTTAATAATATTTGGCGCTACTTGGTTCGGGAAATCGCGTTGACATTTAATTAAATTCTTTCGAAAATATTAAGAGAAAAGTTGGACAAGAAAGGGTAATGTTTTTCCACGCATTTATTAAGCGGTGGGATTTGGGAGAAGGTCACTAATTATTTTTTTATTTATTTATTTCTATTTAAAATATGTTTTTAATTTTATACGTTACTTTGGCATATTGTTATTATTAATGCTTCATGCAGCTGGTGCAGTTTACTTATATTATACAGGATCTCTCATATTCATAATCATCAAATGTCTGCAGACTGCGGCCGGGTAAGTTGAGTAAAATGCCTCCATCTTCCTCTATCCTTCCACATTCTTCCTTCTTTAATTGTATCCACTCTTCTCCTCTCACTTGCACAGTTGCAATTATCTGCTCTTCCCATCTCTTTCTTGGCCTCCTTTGCGATATTTTCCCTGCATAATTCATTCCCATCATTTTCTTTGGCAACCTCCTTTTTTCCATCCTCATTACATGACCACACCATCTCAATCTTGCTTTCTCTACTCTCTCATGTACTCTCTGTATTCCCACTCTTCTCCAGATATCTTCATTCCTAATCTTATTCCCCCTCTTCTCTAGATAACTTCATTCCCAATCTTGTTTCCCCTCGTGACAGATAGCATGCTTCACACAAACTTCATTCCCATGTTCTTCACGTTCCTAGTCTCTCTTACATTCAATGTCCACGTTTCTGCTGCATATGTGACAATGGGTATAAAGTAAGCCCTGTACAAAAATTATTTACAATTCAAGGGCACATCTTTCCTCCATATCCATAGAATCTATAACTATAGAACAACTCTCTACAGGATAAAACTGGGGATACATTTTAAAATCTCACCCAGGGAGTATTAAACCCATGCTGTCTGGTCAAACAATTCTTGAACGTAGTGTTCTAAAAAAAAAACTGCCTCTCCCTCAATATAGAATTGACCGATCGTACACAAAGTCGCAAAACGAACCAATCTAAGTTTATTGGCTTCAAAGGTCAATTTTGATACTGAGATAAGAGAAACTAATTACTAGTACAGTCCCATCAAGACTTGGTTGCCTTGGGATAATACCATGTGTGTCCTTTGAAACAAATAGCACACTATTATTGTAAATTAATAAAAGTCTCTAAAAATAAACAAAAAAGATTTTTACAACTTTTGTGTGAATATTTTAATGATATTTTAGAGGTAAGCCTACATGGTTTAAATCCAAGGTTATTGAAATCTATAATTTAGGAAATAATTTAACCTATAACTTTATTAACTCTAAATAAAAACCAATTAAATGCATGAACTAGAGGGTTACTTTAAATCAAAGCCACTGTTTAACTATTAATATTCAATAATTGTACAATTGTAAGTTTTGAAATGGTTCACATTATACAACATTGCACAAAAAATAAATAAAAAATAAAGGATTATTAATAGCTTGGGCTCAATTCTTTGATGAACCAAAAACTATAAAAAATAAATATGAACTAATAATTATTTAAAATTAATTAAAATTTCCAAAAATATGCCAGAAAATGATATGAATAAAAATTCATAATGAATGGAGGCCTATTCGACTGAATCAATCACGCAATTTACAAATGGAAACAAAATAATTTTCATCCGATAAAAATATTTTAACAGCTAATCTTTTGCATTCTGCTAAACATAGCATAGATTTTCAATTATCTGTCTCATAAGTAGTAGCAATACCATTGCAAAACAATTCATTTCAGATACATTTCATGCATTTTTATTTTCCAACCATACGGAAAAAGAGGATATAATATTTATTGATAATTTTGTTTTAGGCATATTGAGTTATTTAACCTTTTATTTCAAATATTAAACCCCTTATTTTTTAGCATCGTGTCTTACTACCCGTACGTGTTATACGCTTTTACATCAGCTAAAGGTACGGGTTGTATCCTTGCAAACGAAATATAGACAATCACCACCATAATATTTTGTTTAAAAAAAATACAGATTTAGTTTTCCGAAAATATTATTTTATAGATGCTAAGTGAAATCTGATGTTTTGTAATGACTGGAGATATTATGTACGAATTTATTTTTTAAAGGAAGATATAGCCTTTTCTTCACATTATTATAAACGACTGGTTACATTAGCGATATATAGTCCCATTTCCATAGGAACGACTTTATCAAACATCTAAAAGGTTACTAAGTCCACTTTCGCGTATTATTACTTCAGGTAACGTTATTTGTAACTGTCGCTTTCGATATGTATGGTCAATAACTATTCAATTATATTAATATAATAGTAAAATGTTATCAATGCTGACCACAGAAGAACATGTTAGTATTTTATAAATGTCCCTCCTAATAAAATCATACTATAGGTTTACATTGACTGAACCAATTTCAAAAGATTTAATATGGTTTTATTTCATTAAAAGATATATATCGACGTTCGCAGTGTAAACAGTTTACAAATCTGTATAAATCTAACTGACCAATTCTTTGAACATATTCTGTACTTAATGGTATGTTATAAAACAACAAACTTACGTAAAATTATTTAAAGTCATCTTAAGCGATGACATAGTTAACAAATTTTATTTTACACCGCGTCTTAAGTACTAATTACGCTAATGGATTAGGAATTGGGAAGGTTGAATTTAGAGGAAGTGAACCCGCATTTGCGTGGAAAACCATTTAGGGAATATCGCCCCCAGCTCACCCGATTGAGATTCGAACCTCAATCTCCCCGTACTCGGCAGTTGAGCTCAACACGACTAGCGCGTTAGCTAACTAACTACGCCACCGAGGCGGAGTTAATTATAACAATCACGATATTTAAGAAGCCATTTGTTAGGCTCCCTTGATTTAATACATAGGCTACTTTACATTGTATTTTATTGTAGTGTTAAAAATGATACAACTAAGAGTAGATCAAATGGATTCAGTGGTACCTAGTTCCCACCGGTTCTTCACTTAAGAACCAGAAACTAATTAGGTTACAAAAAAAAATATTTGAGTTGCTTAAAACACATATTTTAATTTAAAAAAGTAGTATGTACTAATGCGTAGTAGTGGTTATTTTACTGACTAGACAATAATAGAGCTATTTCAGGTAGTAATTCCAAATAGCTCACACATTACACTTCATCTTCAAAGTGAGCATCTAAATGTCCTTGAAAGACGAGATTTTATGACGTAGTTTCTCGGGAAAGCCTGAGCGACGCTAGGCGTCTCGGATGTTGCCAGAGGGAAGGCATCTCATATGTTTCACGGCGCCTCTTTGTGTAATATTCTACTACCTCCTTACCGTTCTCAACCCCTGGCTCAACGAGTTGTCTTAACAAGAAGAGAGACACTAAGAGGTGTTAAAAATATAAATCTCCTTGGAAATAATACTGCTTGTTAGGTTACGGAATATTGTATACCAAGAAACATCTGGATGCCACGAGTGATTATTAGAACATTAAAATGAGTATAAAAATATTTTTAAAGTTCATTGTCTCATTTTTAAATGTATTTCACATATGCAAAAATTAAAATAGGTTGGAACTTTTCGTGAAACCGTCTTGGCGTTTTATATGCGATTAACGGTCAGTTAGGTGAATTTTAATTAGAATTGACTATACTAATAGTAGACACTTTTTTATTAAGTTTATTACGTAGGAAACTTAATCGATTTTTTATTTTTGTATTCCCCTTCTCCCTGAAATAATTAATCTGGTTTCTGGTGACGAGGAATTCAGGGCTTAATCAAACATTGTTGTACTGATGGAGACTTTTTAATATATGTTTTTCCACTCACATCGTCACAAGTATATATGTGTATAGTCCAAACAAAAATTAAACGCCATAGAAAAAAAAAGAAAAACTAATAGACAAGCCAGCTTGGTGAGAACACATACTGAACGTAGAATTCATCTGGTCAAGTTTGGTTTGCCATTAGCAAGAGAGGTCAGGGTTTGAATACTCGCTCCAATGTACTGAAAGTGTTTTTATAATCAGTTTACAACTCTACCTGGAATCAAATGCAGCTACATATTCTCTAATTCAAGCAGTACTTCTACATACATCATTAACGTAATTAAAATAAATATAGCACGAGTGGGTAGTAAGATGGGCAGGGGGGAAAAACTCCACCAAATACTAACTACTTTTAATATATAAAATTGAATAAGTACATTTGTATTCAAAGTCACCTTACTTCAAAAACAATGTATGTCTAATAATTTATGATCTGGTGAGTTTTTTCATGATCAGAGTTTGTCCTATGAAAGCACTCTACGACATAATCTGATTTTTATTGGTTAGTAGGACAGAGTAAATAATTATTGTAAACTACTATTTTTATGTTTATATATACAAAAATAATATGAATGAATTATAAAAATAAACTAAAAATAGTAAGTGCTTTCAATTTATTATACGTTCGGTCCATTCCTTTTGTCAGTGAACTTAGACCACCAAAGCGCCCTATCATTTTCCTTTTCCTTCAGATCCCAAAAATTTCTTTTTTCTTTCAAGTCATCCACTATTTGAATCCTCCTTCTTCCTATGCTCTTCTTTCCTTCAACCTTTTCTTTTATGATGTCGTGCAGGTGTCAGGTCCCGTTTGCTTTGCGCCAAAAGGATCACCTCCAAAATGGTTCTCTTCTCGCCCACTCTTCTTCGGACGTGTTCATTTGTCACCCTGTCTGTCCACCTGATCTTCTCAAGTCTTCTCCAGCCCCACATTTCAAAGCTCTCTAAGTAGTTGTTTCCATATTCCTGAGAGCACAAGTGTCTGCCTTATTCAGCGCAATGCTCCAAATATAACACCTCTTCAGTTTATTCCTCAGTTTCAAACTCGAATTGCTGGTAAGCAGTAATCTTTTCTTGTTGAAATCTTCCTTGGCTTTGGAGATCTTTGGCCTAATTTCTTTAGTTCATTATACATCTTTGTCAGGAAATTTCCCAGGTACTTGGAATGTTCTATGTTTTATAACTACTGGTTTCCAATTTTTTATTTACAGCGGCTCCTCATTTGTTAAAATTACATTACATTAATTTTATTTGAAATATTTAAATTAATTAATTACTATTAAAATTTTAAAAAATTCCCAAGACAGCTCATATTATTTAATTGAGGAATAATAGCATACTTTAAGAATTAATTTCCATGAAAAAATTGTTCAAAATATAATCCGGTATATTATCTCATTTTTTATTAAAAAGTGACAGACATCACGAATTTTATCAAACTAAATCCTTGTGCGTTAAAAATTAAAATTAAAATACCGTTCGGCAAATTAAAGCAGAAATAAAAATGATAATAATCCATGAAAGCCCTTTATTACATAAAATATCACGTAGAATACGTTATTATATGCTCAAGATAGTAAAAACAACAGACTCAGAAAATATTTAATGACTAAACGTTCATTCTCTTTTATAATCAAATAATGAAAATAAACAGCATCAAAGTCGTAAAGTTGACATTACTTTCAAAATATTCAGGAAAAAAAAACCCGCCCAACATAAAACTTATTTTTTATAATTTTAAAACGTTTTTTATTCATATTCAAAACATTTTTTATGAGATCTTCAGTTCATTGGAAAATGAACGCGGGATCCGCAGGAGATTCAAGCCTTCCGTCTTCGGGTTATATTTGTGTGTTCTGTCATCTTTGAATGAAAAAAAGGGGTTGGAGGGGGTTTTGATGGAAAGGGTGGGGGGTCATGAAGGGAAGGTTGGTGAGGGAGGGGGATGTTGCGCCCAGAGTTTTGTGATCCGGCACGTTCCGGCGGAGATCTCAAGATTTATCTCGCTTCAATTTCCGATCTTCCACCCCCCCTCCCATCTCCCCAAACAACAACCCACTACCCCGACCTACCATGACCTTCATTTCCCTCCCCCTTAATATCCTTTCAGCTCCTCTTATTTCAACACACGAGTGAGACAAGAAGGTCCTTTCTTGTCATCACAGAAGAGATTTCAAGAAATCATCTTCCACTCTGAACATAAGATGGAACCAGAGGAAGAACACTGTTCAGTAAATAATCTTTGCACCGTACCTTACTACCCATCCATGTTATCCACATTGATGAAGTAGGACATGAAGGTCACATTTGGGAGAGAATGTACCTGCATTGGCGAGGAGAGAAGGTGGAAAACCTATTAGGTAAGAGCGCACTCGGTCCCCAGTTAATGTGGGAGGGGATGGCGAGTGAGTTAAAGACAGTAATCTTAAAACTTTTACATCAAAATTTGATGATTTTTGACCAAATAAATCAAACATTGTTCCAGTAAGGGTGACCTTACGGTCTAGAGTTAAGGTGTCAGACTTCTATGCTGGAGGTCTGACGTTCAATCCTGGGTCCCGGCATTTATTTATCTGATTGCTCAACCCTTACTTCACCTCTGATAATACTTGTGAATGTGGGGGAATGCCAGGCCTCCACAGTGGTTCGGATCCCAAGTTAAACTGTAGGTCCTCCATTTTATCTCACAATCACCCTACCATTACACATTAGCGTAATTACTTGTAGCCCGAACGGATAGTAAGATGCGGTGCTAATAATAATGTTAATACTACTACTACTACTACTACTACTACTACTACTACTACTACTACTACTACTAATAATAATAATAATTGTTCCAGTAAAAACATATAGTTTAATTTTATTCACATGTTTAATAGCAACATTTGTTGAATATGTTATGTGCATAGTGACATTAGGTGATAAACTTTTTAAATCAAGATAAAAATTTGTTACTAAATTCTAGGACATATTTGACAGATATTCAAGAACTGTTTCGGTCACCATGTGTTGGATATTAAGCTCTAAGTTTCTACTGGATAAATATTTGATTTAGTTTGACATAAAAAAAATGTTTTGGTGTAAAAACAACAAAATTACTGTCCCTAAATGTCATTCTTCAAGATCCCACCCTAAGAACCCCTGCTTTAAATCACCGAAGCGGGTAGGACTTACATAAACCAACTAATGCAGTTTTTTTTACGTGATTTCATGGACATAAGTCAGCCTCTATTTCCTATTGTAATGATTTGGTCTAGCATAACACCAAAGTTTTTATTAAATTTGAAACTTTCTTTTATACTTTTCAATATATCATGTATTAGTTTATTTTTTATTTATGATTATTTATAGCTTATAGCATTACTGAACGGAGGAACATACAATCCAGTTTCGGTCACCTGTATGTAGACTATTAGCCCCTCTGGTGGAATAGAATCTGTTATCAGGCTACACCAATGGAAGTTGTCTACATGTATCCGCAATGAGATGATGTTATAATAGTGAATATGGAGGTGTTGGCCAGTGGGAGTCTTAAACATAACTTAAACCTAGTTTACCAAACCCTGACGACCTTTGGGATAGTTCCCCTTAATGGAAAAACACCCAAGGCTCTTGCTGGGAAGTGAGCCCAAGGTTCATAGACAGTTGCATCGACCACTACACCAATAGGTTAGATATGAAAATATTGAACGGCTATACGTTGGTTAGACTATGCTTCAAAAAGTGGCACTCGAATTGCGAATGTTTAAACAATATCTTTATGTAGGCAACTAACAATCTCCGAATATTTACGATGACCCTCATATCTGCATGGATTTGAATTCATTGGGGAAAAAAACCGTTTGCCGTATTTGTTGGTTTGAAAAGAAACTCAAGACTCTTCCCTCTCACAAACCCCCATTCTATCCCCTCTCCCACTCTATTCGACGTCACAAACAACCCACATCCGCCTTCCCCTCGTGATCTACCCTCATACACCCCTCCGTGCCCCCTTTACCCGCCTCTACTCCCCATGACAACGAGGAAGAGATTTCCGGTTCGATGTTAGCTGCGATGACGTCACAACCCATTGGACGCCAAACTCCAATGGACGCCAAAAAACGATGCCCAACGGTGGGATGAGACCTAGTCGGCTGGAAGGGAAGAATGCCTTCCTCTATCTCCTGAGAATGAAGGATGGAAGGACCTTACGTTGGACCTTGGAAGACACCCGAGTAACGGTGGGGGTTTTGGTGGTGTATGTGTCTATAGTAGGACTTTGTTAGGAAGAAACATTTAGAATACATTAAAAACACATTTCTAGATGTCAACATTAAAAAATATTTCTATGTTACTTACTTAGGCTTGCTCTATTGTATAAAAAAAACTTGAAGATTCATTACCGCACTTACAAAATCACACTACAATCCTTATATTCTGCTAGTTCTATTTAGTACACCTCATTGCACCCTATCCCTATATTCTCCACTCCCCAGTATCTTCGCCCCTTTTTGGACCAATCATCATCTTAAGCTTCTTTGTTTTTGTAACCCCACCCTCCCCTTTTTTTAAGAGTTATCCTCGCAACAGATTTGACTGCTGATGAACGGGAAATTGGAATTAAATTCTGGTTGGATGTACTTTGAGTAGCTTTTACTAAATGTGTGTACACCTCTTCTAAATTTAACCGAACTAACACCCAACACCTTAGCGTACATATGTGTATGATCCAAACGTGTAAGTAGACACGTTTCTAAAAATAAACATAACATACTTCCTTCGTAGATACATTTATTAAATGTGGAAACCACTTCAGTGGTCGAATTGTCTAAGGCGTCATTCTCGTGATAGCCTCTTCTGCTGATATCGGAGAGACCGGGGTTCAAAACCCCTTCTGATCTACTGAAAGTTATTTTCCAAAATGGTTTTCCACTATCCTTCCACGCAAACCCAGGTAGATTACCATTAAAAAACTTCCTTCCCCCTCCCTTCCCCTTTTGAGTAAATATATCATATCTGCGGATAGCCTGAACCAGTAGTTAAGACGCGGTGGTAGAAAAACATATTATGCCTAGTTGGACTTTTTGCACGGTAGTTAAAAAACAAGAAAATATCACTAATCTTTGTAAGAAACAGAACTTCCACAGTCCTCATCACTACTGAGAAATGAAGATAGGACATTATCATTTTAATGACCTCATTTAAATGGAGTAGTATCGTGAGAGGTTTCATGTTCTGTAGGATTTGTGTAGAAATATAACATTTAAAATAGGTTAAATTGAAGTTAAATTTTTTTCAAAAGATAAAAATTGTTAAAAAATATTATTCAGGAACATTTTTGAATATTATTAGTACACACAGATAATTTTTTCAGGGAAAGTTGCAATTGAAATAATGAATTTGGTACCTTCCACACTGGGCACGTAGACATTGCAGTTAATGAGGTAGTTCCTCCTAAATAGCTTATCACTCATCCTCTATAAAAAAAATGTAGGTACATCTCTTATAAATAATTATAGTTTCCTCATTAACAAGATATTAGAGTAGATAAGCGAATATAATCAATGGTTGCACAAAAAGCGTTTTTCTAGTTTAGTATATCAGGGGTTTATTCTCAAATAGATATATGAATCTTTCTTTTAAATGTCGTGACCTACCCCCCGTAGACTTGATTCGTCAGGATAGTTTGCGGGAGAAGTTAGGTTGCAGGTGAGGTAATTGTGTGGGTTGGAAATAATACGTGGGGTTACGAGTTTCGGTTTAATATAAGTTAACAAAATATAATAAAAAGTATGGTATTAAATGAGAGATAAAAAATAAAGAGACTGAACGCGCGTAATCTTGGAAAAACTGACTTAACTCGTGGAAACCTAGACCGATGTAATTGATCGACATGGCATGTGACACCAACAGAACTCGATCTTGGGACCCTGGCTCGACGGATGCCCTTCAAGCACAAGTGCTACTGATGACTAAGATGTAGCCTTATATAGTCTGGCGTCAGGCTGCTTAACTGCCTGTGATATCAATTGAAATGTCACACCCCAAATGTCAAAAATAAAATAAAAGGCCTATCTGACCCCTTTCCTGGCCAACGAGATTAAATATTGTTATGAATGGTCAGCATTCACTTTCAACCTTTCTAGTTCATTACGTCATATTCACTAACCCAGAACTTTTTAAAATGTGTGTCACCCTACCATTACACATTAGCGTAAATGCGTATAACCCGAAAGGATAGTAAGACGCGGTGCTAATCATAACATTTTTTAAATGTGCGTCCCCTTGAGTTATGTAAATTAAAATAAACATTCAAACATTGCTAAACGGCTATAACTTAAATATATTTTTCAGACAAATGCTGTTATATTTATTATGTATATGTACTAAAAAATATCCTAAAATGTAACTGAACGAACTTTGCACAAAAGCTACAAAATGTGAAACGTATCTTAAGACCCTGAGATTTCGAATTACAAGAAAGTTAAACCAGGTGTTTTTTTAAAACCGGGGAACGTCGGATATTTTTAACTAAATCCATAAGGAAACTATTCCAATTTGTTCCAATTTGTATGCATTTTAATTTATCACCGCGTCTTACAATCCGTTCAGGATATTCGCTTGTACACTAATTACATTTATGTTTTTAGGGAGGTCATTATCAATAGGAAGTGTGCCCAAAAATTTGCGTGGAGGGAGAGGGGGAAAACTATTTTGGAAAACCAGCCTCAGTACACCTGAATGAGATTCGAACCTCAATGCCCCCATTATCAGAAGACTAGTTTAACTACGAGAGTAGCGCGTTAGACCACGCCATCACTGAAGTAGGTCACATATTATTAACTATTTTATTAATAAAGTGCAGCTGTTGTGATTAACTTCAGTTCAAGTGGGCACACCTATATCGCTTGTCACTGGCCCATGACTCCTCTGATGCTTCTCTTAATATCATTTGATTCACATGACCAATTTATCCACTTTGGTGGTCTCAGTGCCTAATTCATCATTATCTCTGTAGACTGGGGTTGAGAAAACAAGGTAATAGGGGTTCGAATCACGGACAGCTTTACTGCAGCAGGTTTTTTTTTTCAAATAATTTTAAACACTCTCGCTCTCTCTAGGCAAATGAGTATGTATTTGCTCCAAATTCTAGAATTCCACATCCTTACATCAATTAGAGTAGATGATATAATACAACGAATGGGTAGTATGGCACGGTGTACTATAAAAATAACATTTACTTACATACTTTATGTCAGGGGTGGCGTGAAATTTCATTGCCGCACCTACAAAATTTTTCCACCTATTGCTATCTTGAGCTAGTTATATCCAGTCCACCTCTTTACACTCTCTATCTTGAGCTAGTCCTATCCTATTCATTTTATTATACCCATCTGGGATAAATATATTTATTAAAATGGAATATTGAATGATGAAAAGGTAAAATTTAGATAAAATACACCCTCATTTGCTTTATTCTAGCTATGGCCTCCCCGTTACCAGTAAACAAGGCCATACATTAAGATTCCGAAATCTAATCTGTGCACTCACTGATTCGTTTTTTTGTGTCCTAGATTGAGTTAGTTTGTAAGGAGTTTACTAAAATAGCCTGTCTGTTTAGTATGTTAATTAAAATTAAATTAAATGTGTTTTTATATGTAATTTTAATACTACCCATGTAATAGAATCCAGACTCTAGGCCTCGATGTCTGGATAAATTGCCCACAGTTAAGTTATCTCTTAACTCAAGGAGTACAAATTTTATGCGTTCGGACCCTCTTCTGTGGCCTCGTGACCTAATGCACTAATCTCGTGTTGGACTAGACTGTTAAAGACGGGGGGATAAGGTTTGATCCAGGTCAGGTGTAATGTAGGTGTATTCTATACTGATTTTCCACTTTCCTTCCACGCACATACGGGTGCATTTCCTCTATATTAAACCTTCTTAATCCATAGCCCATTAGTGTAATTAGTGCATAGGCGTATAACTCTAAAGGGCAGTGCTAAAATAAAAATAAACAAAGATGCGTTCAAAAATACACAGACCTAATCAAAACCTAATAAATAAAATCAATTTAAAAACATTTTTTTTTTGACAGAATTATGTCGGACCATTTTGTTTCGCTCCCGACTGTACCATTAGGGTAAGGGTGACTGGTCCGCTGATATTTTAACGGCTGTACCTGAAGCAGACGTCCCGTTTATTGCAGGAGTAGGCCTGGTGTAATTAAACACGACCAGGGCTAGGGAAGAGACGGGACGAGACATGCTTACATCTGGAGTTGATGGTAAACTCGCCGATATTATGAAGCCGGGAGAGGAAACCGGATTAAGATGGTGGGGCTCCAAGCTACGATGGGATTCTAGGATCTTAGGATTCATGTATCTCTTATAAAATACAAATTTATATTTTTGTAGTAAATATTGATACAATTTGTGCAATATATTTAGTGTTATTTTATACGTATTCATAAAATCTCTTGCTCATTTCAGTGGCCATGTGGTCTAAGGCGTCGCACTCACATTAATATAAACTGACAAATACAAAGAGATCGGGGTTTGAATCCTAATCAGGTGTATTGAGGGTGGTTTTCACTTAATGTTTTTTTTCCACTCCTCTTTTAACTGAATTCGGGAAAAATTCCCCTAAATTCAATCTAAACTCATAACTAAAATATTATCGTTTCGTGAAGTATTAAATGAAAACCACTGTGGAAAAAACGTATTCAGTTCATCCGACTGAGATTCGAACCTTGATCTCCCCGTCATCGGTAGTCTATTCTATTGTGAGAACATAATATTAGAAGATCAAAACCATAAGAAAATAAAAGGTATGGAGCTCCACACAGACTTTATCACTAAAATATATTTAAAAAAAAAGGAGATATTTACACAAAACTCGAAATATATGTGAAACGAGATAACACACTAGTAAACCCAAGCATAAATTGCACTATACTTAAGTGAAACATTTTTTGAATCCCAGTTTTAAATTTTATAATTTTATTTTTAAAGAATTAATGTCCTCATTTTGTATGTTTGGACCAATAAAAAAGATCGATATTGGGTCCACAAAGGTCAACTCTTCATATTAAAATTTCACATATGGTTAAAATTTTAACATCTCATTAGGTATTGCACATCTTCAGGTCATCGCATTGCTATTAAATTCCTCATTTATAAATTTTTATCAGTAAAAATATATATTTATTGACTTGAATCTAATATGAAGGCGATATATAATTGTTGTACAAACATTTCTCCTAAGAGGTCTAATGAAAAATAACAAAAACATTTTTAAAGATTTACTTGCATTTGATAACTCTATCGCAATGGAGAATTATTGCGTTAAAACTTAAATAGTATCTTATTACGACTAAAAATCACAAAACTGCTAATATATGGGAATTTATTGGGTTTATAAATTTATATTTAATACAAAAAATGTTATTTTTAATAGTAGTACAATTATGCAATGATAAGTAATTTAGTATCTCAAATAATTGCGGAGATTGAGAAATTTCTGCCTATGTAAAGTACCCTAAAAGTAATTTTCATGAGAAAATAAAAATAGTCATTTTATTTATAATCTTATTCAAATCTTTAATACTAATTTTAATCAAAATCGTGAGAGTCGATTTTGAGAAAATCTCTTTTTCTCTCTTCATTTTTTATTACACTACTCATATTTTTAGGATTAAACAGACACACAGACAGACTTTATTAAAAAAACGTTTTGGGGTTTGGATGGTAATGAGACGTCGATATCCATCATCATTTCAGGTTAGTTTTTTTTACGGTCACAATACTAAACCTTGTGTTCAAAAAGTTGAAATCAATATATATTTTCGTATAGCATGAAAGTTATTGGTATTATAAAAATATATTTCAAATAAAAGATTTATATTTTAAGTAGTCCTACATATATTCAATGATAAGTAAATTCATATCTCAAATAGTTTCGGAAATATGATAAAAAATGAAAATTTACTCACCACACCGGAACCCTTAAAGTCATTTTTCCGAAATATTGAGAGTAGCCATTTTGTTTGGAATATTTATTAATGTTTTGAAATGAAATATATTAAAAAATCCTTAGAACCAATTTTGAGTAAATCAAATTTTTTTTGCCCCTCAGTAAGCTACCCTTAATTTTAGGGCTAGATATCCATTTCCAAAAATCCCTTGGGGTAACCCTATGTAAACCCTAGGTACCAAGTTTCAGCCCAATCGGTAAAAATGTTTAGGCTCTAGTTGGAGTTACAGACAGACGGAAATTCAATAACCACTTTTTCGGATTCCGGGGGTCATGAAACTTCGAGATTCATCAAAATCTCGAGTTCAATGTTTTTGAAGATCACTGTATTTTCTCTACTTGTAAGATGTCGAGAAAGTTTTTTTTTTAAAGCAGCTTTTGTTTATGTGCAATCGATTACATTTCGTGTTAGTTAACAAAAATAAATTCCAGAAGAAACCATGAAAGAAGTACAAAATATTTAGAATCATTTAGTTAGAGGGGATGCATACGTGATAGCTCATGAATTCAGATTGATTTCTTTAGTAGTAGCTTTGTAGACTAGAGTAATCTGGAGCAGATATTTTATCTTAAGCTATTAGTCTTAGTGCCAGAAATCCTCTCGGGCACTTTATAGTAATGAGCTATTAGTTAATGGTACCACTCAACTTCCCCAAATGGCTTTATTTGATCTGTTTGTAGTGACAATAAAGGTAGGTAAAAGGATTAAGATTAATGTTTCATAAGGTTCTCAAATTTATGTACCGCGTGATATATCTAACCGGCCCACTCTTCTTTAACACTTTGATATCACTATCTGGCTTACCGTTTTATAAATACAAAGAAAATAATAATTTAATTTTAGTTTTTACATATTTTTGAACAAATAAGATTTAAAATTATTTCAAACTGTGATTTATTTTTTATAACTTTAAATACTTCATTGTGGTAGTTTATATTTAGATTATTTAACAAATATTGCTTCTAATATTTAGCTAACTTACATAAAAATAATATTTTAAATACATAGCACAAAATAGCTTATATAAATTTATAACGGTGTGCACGTGGACAAAAAATCTGGCACTTCTGTTTTAGTTTGACAGTGTTGGGCAGGTTGGAGGAAGGGTTTAGATACCAAAATGTTTTTTCAAATTACTTTAAATCAAATACGGGTAGATTTATTTTAAATTAAATATTATTCATCCCTCACGCACTAAATGTGATTTAGGTTCACAAGGGCTATAGTGAGACGTGCTGTAAAATATTTTTTCTATAAACTGTGGCCCACAACAAACCCAGAGTTTGTGAATCTATTTATTCTACTAATTTTTGTTTATAACCAATGATTTAGAATAAATATTTATTTCTTTAAATCATGTTATTTAACAAATTGTTAGATGACAATCTCAATATTAAAAATAAATTGTTAGAAAAAAAATATGTATTTGCACCATAAATCGGAATTGTTGCTTGTCTGGGTTTAATCAACTTGTATCTTTAAGATGGACCTTCATTCATTAATATATTACCCGCCTCGGTGGCGTAGTTGACTAACGCGCTTGTCGTGTTGAGCTAGACTGCTGAGTACGGGGAGATCGAGGTTCGAATCTCGGTCGGGTGAGCTTGGGGTGGTTTTTCCTAAACGGTTTTCCACTCTCCATCCACGCAAATGTGGGTTCACGTCCTATAATTCGACCTTCCCAATTCCAAATACATTAGCGTAATTAGTACTTTAAAAAAAACCGAACGGGTAATAAGACACGGTGCTAAATTTAATATATTCGAGGTATTTAACATGCACTTTTTGAACGGACCGATTAAATCAGCACATGACTCATAAAATAAATTAAATCTTGAACAAACACAACATCCAACCCTCAACCGTTAATTTCAAATTGTGAAAGGGAGACCCACATTTTGCCTATGAGAAATTGTTTGACCATACCAGGAATTGAATCTGGAGCCCTGATCAAAGGAACACTACCTACTGAGCTAAGGTATCTGACTTTATGGATAATAAATCGAGTGTTCTACGATATATTTGTTCGTGTTTTATTTATTACGACACTTCAAAGTTAGCTGCATAATAACAATAATGTTATGAGGATAATATTTTTAAGTAAATGTACGCACATTTGCTTTGAGGGAGATTGAAAAACTATTTATGAATGAAATATATACTCAGTTTTAAACTGATTCCCGACCACCCAGTCACAGTTAAACAAGATATGTTGTTTATTATTATTAGCACCTCATCTTACTACCCGTTCGGGTTATACGCACTTACGCTAATGTGTAATGGTAGGGTTATTGTGTGATGAAATGAAGGACCTACAGTTTAACGTGGAATCCGAACCACCGTGGAGGCCTGTCATTCCCCACATTCACAAGATGTCTTGTCAGAGGTGAAGGAAGGGTTTGGTAATCAGATAAATCTGTGCCGGGACCGAGGATTGAACCCCAGATGCCAGCACAAAAGTCTGACACCTTACCCCCTAGACCGCCAGGTCACCAATATATGTTGAGACTAAATCATTTTCACTTACATTCACTGAAGTGGCTTCTACGACAAATTAGTTTATAGATCAACAACCCATACGTTTCTGAAATTTCAAGACAGGCTCCTCCTTTCAGGTATAATTTCCTTAACGCCAATACTTTTCCGAATTTCCTTTATACGAACGGCCTCACGACAATCATATTCACAGAGGACATGTATGTAAGTTCATTTTTCTAGCACCACGCCTACTTGCTACCTGCTAACCATTTGGGTCATACGCATTTGCGCTAATTACACATATTTGCTAGGGATAGAAGGGTTTCATTTTAAAGGAACTGCACCAGCATTTGCATTTAAGGGGAGAGAGGGGAAACCATTTATGAAAAACACCCTCAGTGCATCTGAGAGGGATTGGACTCCAATATACTCGTCTTCGGCAATCTAGTATATTACAGGCGTAGCGCCTTAGACCACGCGCCCACCAAAGCTGGTAAAAATTAAAATTATCTCCATGGAAAAATCATGGTTTTTTGAAATATCTAGCTATTTATCCATGTTATTTAGAAGATGAGGGGTATGAAAATATAAGATGAAGATAATATGATGACACCACATCTTTATATTTAATTATAAATAGGAATCTCTAACATGTGTGCTATACCATACATATTTTTTTAAAGAGGATAACAGCTCTATTTATACTATACATACATCTTTTTTTCTTTGGATACTAGATGTAAAAGTGATAATATACAAAAGGGCTCTTGTGTGTTTAGTACTGTTCGGTTGTTTAGAAACAAAACTAATAGGGAAACTCACAAAAAATAAATTATTAAAGCTTCCATGGCTTTTTGGAAGATAAATATAGGCCTACTCAAAATTAAATGCATTATGATGTTTAGGAAACTTTAGTAACACAATCATCAGTAGTAAAAAAAATGGTACGGAACTCCACACGGACTTTCTCGCTCTATTGTTTAAAATTGGAGATGTATACTTCAAACTCGTAAAATATGTGAAACGAAATAATATACACTAGCAAACCCAAGCATGAATTAATTATACTATACATTTGTAAAACTTTTTTTGAGTCCCAGTTTTAAATTTTATAATTTTTTTTAAAGAATTAATGTCCTTATTTGTATGTTTGGACAGATAAAAATAACAATACTCGGTCAACAATTGTCAAAACATCGTATTAAAATGTCAACTTCCGGTTAAAATTTTAGACATTTTATTAAGTGTTGCACATCTTCATATCATAGCATTGCTATTAAATTCCTCATTTATAAATTTCGACCAATAAAAAATAAAAATATTGATTATTGAGTCTAAAATAGAGTTAGATCAATGTTGTACAAATATTTTCCCTAAAAGGTTTAAGGAAAAATAACAAAATTTTGAGGGACCTACTTATATTTAATTACTCTATGGCTTTGGAGAATTATTGCATTAAAACTTGAGTTGTATCTCTCTACAACTAAAGTTCACAAAACTGTATTAATATATTTACAAATATTTTAGAAACTGTTGGTTTTATAAACATATATTTCATATAAAAGTTTATTTTTATTTTTAATGGTACTACTATTTTTCAATGAAAAGTTATTTAGTATCTCAAATAGTTGCTGAGATACAGAAATTTCCACATTTTAAAGTACCCTAGAATTCGTTTTCATGGTAAAATAAAAATAGTCAATTTATTTATAATCTTAATCAACGCCTGGATATTGATTTTGATCAAAATCGTTATAGCTGATTTTGAGAAATAGATTTTTTCTTTAATAATACAATTATGAAATTTAAAACAACGATAAAAATGTTCTACGTATGTATAGCGCAATTTGTTTTCGGGTTTTCTTGGGTATATTGTATTACGAATTTTGAGTAAATATCTCAATTTCTAAAAAATAGAGTGAGAAAGTTCGTGCGGAGTTCCGTATTATTGATTCTTAAGATAAGTACATAACACTCATTATATATAATCGTTGAAATATAATCATATGATATACACGTCCTAATATCTATGTAATCATTACAACATATATATATATATATAATTAATAATTATGTTTCCCCACAGTCAAGGAAATCGATTAGTTTGCCACGTGGTCTAACGCAATAATATCATGTTGTACTAGACTGCTGAAGACGAGGATGTGGATTTAATCCCGGTAAGGTGCATTTCCCTAAAAGTTTTTCCACTCTCCCTCCAAGCAAATGCGGGTGTCTTTTCTCTAAACCAGGCTCATATAATCCTTAACCCATTTGTGTAATTAGTAAATACGCGTAGGACCTGAAAAGATAGTAAGACGTGGTGCTAAAAATAAAGTAAAGATTTTAATCGAAACTATAAAAAATTATTTAATATGAATATGAAAGTTTAATATTAAAAACGCTTGGTTCATATAATTTATTAAACTTATAACCTGTATTTTTAGCAATAAAATTCCAAAGACGACCTCTTCTGAATGTAGTATAAAGCAAATAATAAAATTGTACTAAAGAAAAGAAAGCATATTTTTAAAGATAGTAGTAAAAGAAAATTCACTTCATATGTGTTTTCAAGATTCTTCTTTTTCAATATCACATACTTTGTACCATAAATCATGAGCGTATGTTAGCTTCTACACATGATAAACTGTCTATACAAGTCGATAAATATTGAAAAAACTTAGTATTCCAGGCCCCTCCAGCTCAGTTTTTCAATATTGGAGAAAATCCCTTTCTCTCTTTCCTTATTTGGAAAGCAAATATCTGAAATACTTACTAAGCTCTTCGTTATTGGGGGGAAAGTAAAATATTTAGCAAGTAGTACGGTATATGTGAGAAAAGGAAGGTTAATTTAAATTTTAAAACGCTTCATATACTACAGTAATAATATATTTAATATTATTTTATGTTGAGGATTTAGAAGATTGGTTTCACACAAACATAGTGGATCTTAGTTAAAATCCAGGTAGCTATAAAAAAAAAAGTTAATTTATTTGTTTACTAAATTGTCCACCAACTCAATTTGTAAATATATAGACCCAAATATTGTAGGTCTATGTTGAGATTAAGAGTAATATTCAAAGTAAAGTTAGTTTTTAAGAGGTATTTTGAAACATAGCTTATTATTTTATTCTTGTCTCATTTTAATACCTATATTATCAGAAAATCAGAAAATCTACTTAGATGTATATCTTTTAAAATAGGTTGTACCTCTTTACATTGGTTTACTAAATCATCTGCAGACTTTATAATTTTTTCAATGAATGATGTTTCTTTTTATCTATGTATCTATTTATCTGTATAGTGCTAGCCAGCATATATATTTATGTAGGGCTAATAACAATCAGAAATATTAAATCACGTGAAAACAATATCACATTTGTATTTTAATAAATACAAATCTCCATGGAAACTTTATTAATAACATTTTAACCTTATTTTGCTAACTTAGAAGTTTACATATTTACATGTATGTTTATAAAAGCAACAACATTTTGTTTTTAAGAGAACCAACCAGTATTCTTAGGGATACGTGACATTTATATGCACAAGGAACCCCTACCATGCCTCAAGTGAGAACTAATTTATTCAGAAAATGGAAAAGTGAGAATGATCTCATAATATTTCAGGATTCCGGCTGCTTTGACCCTTATCGTGTTAGATTCAGAAGAAGAGGTAAATACACATTGGTGGGCATACCTAACAGGTCAGTAGGATTAAGGTTTACTTTAATAAATTAACCTTCTGGAAGTTCTAGAAATCTGGACCTATTTCCTTAAATTAGCAAAATTTATATAACGATTGAATTATTGTAGGAATTTCGCAGGAAGAACCGTATTTTGAGTAAATGAAATTGGTTTATTTTACTATAAACTAAGAATCAAATAGCAAAAGCTATTATGTATGCATTTAGTGAGGGATCACTCCACACAGATATCATAGTCAAAAAAATTGAAAAATGACACCTGGACATGGGTACGATT
Source organism: Timema shepardi (assembly GCA_902151425.1). Taxonomy (NCBI): domain Eukaryota; kingdom Metazoa; phylum Arthropoda; class Insecta; order Phasmatodea; family Timematidae; genus Timema; species Timema shepardi. The sequence continues at coordinate 438,215 of CABFVX010000038.1, read as the reverse complement.
CCCCTGTCAAAGTGTCATTTTTCAATTTTCAAAATACTATAAAGTCTCTTACGGACTCTGTTCTTCGTTTTAAACCTTGCACATGGGTCAAAATATTTGGTACAAATAAAGTTATAAAGATAATGGAGAGTGGAGGATGTCACATAATTATGAGTTACATTGATCCAGTTCTCATCACCTGATATTGTTAGAGTAATCAAATCTCTAATGCTGTAGTTAGAATTACATGCATCGTGAATAAAATAACTTATAACCGTTTCTAAGATATTGACTGGTAGGTCCAATAGGAAGAGATCATTGGGAAGACCTAGATTATATGGGAGGATAAAATTAGAATGTACCTGTAAAAGATATGGTGTAATGAGGTGGAATGGATAGAATTAGCTAGCTCAAGATATTTATAGAGTGTAATGATATGGACTGGATATAACTAATTCAAAATAGGGATAGAGTTTAATGAAGTGAACTTGATAGAACTAGCAAAAGATAGAAATAAGGTGTAATCAGGATGACTGTACATAGCTAGCTCAAGATAGGAATAGGGTGTAGTGAGGTGGACTGGGTAGAACTATCTCAAGACAGGGATATGGGTTAATTAAATTAATTTGATATAACTCAAAGTAGGTGGAGGGACCTATTATTTTAAGTAAAGAAATTAATCATTTTCGATTTTATAATGTCAAATAAGAAATAATTTTAAACAATGCCTGCTTTAAACTTAATTAACAACACTAAAATATTATTTGAGTGGCCCAGATTGTGTTTGCATATTAATAAAATGAGTCAAGTTAATCCATGTTTTAAATTTAACACATTAAAATGTAGAGGGTGACCTGGCGGTCTAGGGATAAGGTGTCAGACTTCTGTGCTGGCGGCCGGGGTTCAATCCTCGTTCTCGGCACAGATTTATCTGATTACCAAACCCTTCCTTCACCTCTGACAAGACATCTTGTGAATGTTGGGAATGCCAGGCCTCCACCTTGGTTCGGATTCCACGTTAAACTGTAGGTCCTCCATTCCATCTCACAATCACCTCTACCATTACACATTAGCGTAAGTGCGTATAACCCGAACGGGTAGTAAGACGCGGTGCTAATAATAATAATAATAATAAAATGTAGAGAACATCATGTTTTGTACTTGTTTTCTAATTTTTTCAAAGGGATTTCATCAGTTCTGTGACTCATGCAAAAGCATCCCCTGACCAGGGTGACGCTGAGGAAGGAACTCACCATAGACCTCTTCAAGAGGCCAAAAGAAAGTCTCCTAAATGCCTGCGGTTTGCTAACAGAGTTGCAGCTTGTGTATGCAGGAAGTGTAGAGGAAATGTTACAGAATAAATTATAAGGACTCAGCTGGAATAAAAACAATAAAAGGAGTTAATTTTAAATGACAACTTATTTTTTAACTAAGGCATACATTTCTAGCCAAATCATCACTTTCAAATAACTAAGCAAAACAAATAAGTTGGAAATATTATTAAATTAAATTAATAAAGATTAAATAAAACTCCCAAATCTTTTATAACCAATTGAATTTGATTCATTATATAATAATTAAACAACCAAATTAGTAACTAACATTTTATTCCTTGATGAATAGATTTAATTAACTAACAAAGCCAATCATGTTAATCCAGTGAAATATAAGAATATTAAAAATTAAATCAATAATCAGGATGTCCCATTTAAGTAAATGCATTAAAACAATAGTTTGTTTATTTATATTATAATAGTCAATTTCACGAACTTTCAGAAATCTGTGGAAAACTTAAGTTTGTATTCTTGAATATTGAGATTTTATTTTTAAAACTACAATTCAAGACCTAGAAATGTTAGTTTTTCTATTGATTGAAAAGATAAAAATACACCAGATAATAATAAAAAAGTATTTAAAATGATACCATTGAAAAATAATGTTCCACAATAAGTTAAATTTAGGAAATAGAAATATTATTGACACAAATTTCACGAGCTAAATAAAAACAGCTATTGCATTTTTGTTTATGCTATTATAATTTTAATATGAATTAATTAATCAATAAGTCTGATACGTAATAATAATTTGTATAATTTATGTGCAGTAATTAATATATAGCTCAAATTAATTTAACTTCCATTAATATCTTACTTCTACATACAAAACTAATAGTTTTACCATGATATTCTAGCCTAAAGTAAAAGTTTTATAAAATATTCTAAAGTTTGTTATTTATATATTTAATTTTGATATTTTATTTGACATTTTATAATTATCAAAAATAACCCATATTTTGAACTTAAGTGTTTATATATATATTCATTGTGTGGATTGTTGTTCAAAAATAAATTTAACATTATAAAAATGTCATCTCAATGTAAGGTAGCTCGGCTGGTGAACTTGACCTACCACAAGTTTAAGAAGGGGTGTGGGGGGAGGGAGGGGGAAGGCTTTGGCTCAAAATCTCAGCAACGCTCACCTGGAAGAAAATTACTCAAATTGTATTTTTCTATGTGTATTTTTATTTATATCCTTTAGTAGGAAAAATTCTTGTGTGTCTGTTATTGGATATCACTTTCTTCGTCGTATGTTTTTTGGCCAAATAAATCAAATCAAATTTTCTTCACATGGTGATATCAACAGATCTTTAATATTTGTCAAGGGTGTCCTAGAATTTAATGACAACTTTATCTCTTAATTTAAAAAGTTTGTCATCCAATGCCACTGAACTCATTACAGATATTCACCAATCTGTTGATATTACCATGTTAAGAAAATAAAAGTTTATGTTTCTACTAGAGCAATATTTTAATTAGTTTATATGTTTATATGTTACTATAAAATTGGTAAAAAACACTGGTCTTAACTTACTTCTTTTTCCAACTCATCTTAAACCGTGTTAAGCTTAGATTATTTTTAAACAAAACTATAAGATCTTAACCTACATACAACCCGCCTCAGTGACGTAGTTGGCTAACGCGCTTGTCGTTTTGAGCTCGGCTACTGAGGACGGGGAGATTGAGGTTCGAATCTCGGTCGGGTGAATTGGGGGTGGTTTTCCCTAAATGGTTTTCTACTCTCCCTCTACGCAAATTCTGGTTCACTTCTTCTAATTTAACCTTCACAATTACTAATCCATTAGAGTTATTAGTACTTAAAGCGTATAACCTGAACGGTTAGTAAGACGTGGTGCTAAATATTATTATTATTATTATTTACCTCCATATAAGTTTACACACTTAGCGGAGGGTTCTTAGTCTTATTTTTCCAATTATGAAGATATCGGGCTTCAAATCTCACCTTGAAAGATACTAAATGTTTTTTTTAAATTGTTATTATTCTCTCCCTCCAGAAATTTGGGGTACGCTTAGCACTTAAAAAATACCCCGCATCTTAGTAAACCATCAAGGCTACACGCAAACATTAATTATGCTATTTGGGTAAGGATATGGAAGGTAGGATTCTAAAGGACATGTACTCGCATTTACATGTAGGTAGGGTGAGAAACAACTAAGAGGATAATTCACCACATATAAATGGTATCTGAACCCTGACCTCGTCACATGTAGTACAGTCTAACATAAGAGTGTTGCTATAGTGATTTGACCATTGGTAATGCTATAGGCATACTATAAATTCTATTTTTTATCCATAATAATTTATTTCTGTAGCTAAATGTGCATAGCACAGATGGGTAGTAAGACGTAGTTAAATTTTTTTTTTTACATTTTATCACCACTTCCTGGGTTTTCGAGATTAAAATGTTAACAAATTGATTTCTTAGAGACGATTTTTTTTTCCGGTTCCGTCTTACTCACTGTTCTGTCTATACACTTATATATCAGTTACTTGATTTAAGTAGGGATAAGACCTTCTTCGGTGGCCGCGTGGTCTAACGCGCTACTTTCAGAATAGGTTAGACTATCGATGACGGGGAGATCAAGGTTCATATTTCGGTAGGATGTACCGAGTTTATTTTTACAAAATAGTTTTCCACTTTCCTTCCACTCAAATGCGGGTACACTTCCTCCAAATATAATCTTTCTGATTCCTAAAATTATTATTATTATTAGCACCACGTCTTACTACCCGTTCGGGTTGTACGCACTTACGCTAATGTGTAATGGTAGGGTGATTGTGATATGAAATGGAGGACCTAAAATTTAACGTGGGATCCGAACCACGGCGGAGGCCTGGCATTCCCCACATTCACAATATGTCTTGTTAGAGGTGAAGGAAGGGTTTGGTAATCTGATAAATCTATGCCGGGACCGAGGATTGAACCCCGGCTGCCAGCACCGAAGTCCGAAATCTTTCCCTTAGACCACCAGGTCACCTGGTTAGTAAGACATGATGTTAAAAACAAAGTAGGGATGAGGAAGACAGAATTTTAAAGGTATTCTACCCACTTTTGTGTGAGAAGAGAGTGGTAAACGATTTTAAGAAAAAAACACTCAGTTGAACTAGCCTGGATTCGAGCCCTGAACTCCCGTCATCAGCAATCCATGGACGCACTTTTGAGAGTGAGTAGGGTACTAAGATATTACTTTTTTTCTAATTAGTTCTTCACTAACGTTATTTCCACCTTAATCTAACGGATACGGGTGAGAAGGATTGCTTAGAGGAAGTGTATTCTCATCAGTTTAAAATAAAGATGGCATTACTGTCCTAAGTACATCTGTTAGAGACTATAACACAGGCTTCCTTGGGCTCAGCAAATCCAGTATATTGTGATCCCGACGCCTTACGCGACATAAACACCTGTGTGGGTAGTAAGTATCCCTTCCGCAGAGCGTGGGAATAGTCCTAGTACCTATTAAAATGTTTTGACGAGATTCAAATGGTTTTTTTCTTTTCTTTCTGAAATTAAACAAAATATCTATATGGCGTTGATCATAAACGTCAAATCACCATAAAGCCACTCATTTCAATATAATCTGAAATAAATCATTAGGTTTTTATTCTGTTCCCTTTTAATCCAAAATAAAACCCAGACTCGTTCATCCATTGTTAATTCTCTTTTCGTTTAAAAATTAGCCATGGCTATATTAATGACGTCACTTTTATGTTTCGTCAATATGGCAGAATGTTCATAAAAGAGGGTAATCGCATTTAGTATTTTAAAGCAGCTTGTAGTATATAGGCCATTAACGTTAATGGCTCGTCCACACGTCCTTGCTCCCTTACCACCCCCTCGCCGATTCAACTCCCAAGAGAATGACGGGATTATTCTCGTTGATGTTTTTTTTAGAGGAGGTTGGGTGTGAATAAAAGAATGATTGACAGGAATTTCAAAAGAGCATCGAATATTGCTTGGTCTGCCGTAATTAAAATGTCAAAAACTGAATTTATTTTTTAACTTAAAAAGAATAATAATTTCAATTTAAATTTATATTTATATTTCCTTTATAATAGTGCTGGCCAACAGTCGTAAGACCTATTTAAAGGCCAGCACTGAAAAGTACACAATTACCTTATAAATATAAATATTTACACGAGAGAATAAGATAAGCAATAATAGCTAAATAATTTTATATATTGTTGAATAGTTCCGAAAAATGAAAACATTAATTAATTAATGGTAAGAATAAAAAATATCAATAATAACAAATGAGTAAATAATGGTTACAAGTAGTAGTAATATGCAAAAAAATTCAAAATATGGTGAATATAAATTATATAGGCAGAACCTCTACATGATAAATTATTGATATGGGATTTCCTTAAAAAACTTTCTGATTTTAGCTTTTCTTTTATGAAAAAGGTCTAATTCAACAAATCTAGGATTGGCGCTATGGATAAAACGACCTATAGGGCTCACCTTATAAGAGCTATTGAGAAAAACAAATTGGATTACTAGAAGCCCGAAAAAGGATATAAACGTCTACATGATCAAGGGCAAATTTGAAAGACATTTTGCTATTGAAAATATTAAGAACAAAAAGTGTGTCACAATAAAGTCTACGCAAGGAGAGAGTTTGGAGCCCTAAGAAGTTTCTAATTCTGTCATAATCATAATGAATCCGGTTAGTAAAGAATTTATCATAATACGCAGCGACCAATTATTTTTGAACGTTTTCCAACCCAAGAGAGTCATTTAAGGTAATGGAATTCCAAGCAACAGTACCATATTTTAAATTAGATCTAACCAGGGTGTAGTACAGACATACAAAACAGTCAACTTTCTTAAATGATGAAGTATTAAATTTAATAAGTTTAAGTAATTTCAATGACTGGGACATTACATGGTCAACATGACAGTGTAAATAAAGTTTGTTATCCAGGAGAACACCAAGATCATTAATATAAAAGATGCAAACTATGTGTCATTGCCCAATTTATAAGTAAAAATAAAAAGGATTAATTTTCTTAGTATCTTAGATTTTGCAAAGATCATTGTTGAATATCAATTTCATTATTTTGTAAATCTTAAAGTCTGCGATTGATTTGATAGTTTTAAATAATTTTACATCATCAGCAAAGAGTAAATAACTAGACGAGTTCAAATATCTACCAATGTCATCAATAAACACATTAAAGAGAAGAGGACCTAGATTAGAACCCTGTGGTATGCCACATGGAGCTAAAAATGTATTTGAGGTGTGTGAATAAATTTTAATAGTGAACGATATTTCATGCAAATAACTGCTGAACCAATTTACACATGAGTGAGAAAGTCCAAAATTACCAAGTTTAGAGAGAATAATACTATGCTGACATAAGTCAAATGCCTTACTTTGGTCAAAATAAATAGCATCGACCTGACCTTGGGCAGAGACTTAAGGGGAAACATAACCAAGAAATTCCAGTAAATTATTGACAGTAGATTTATTTTTATAAAGCCATATTGATTTTCTGAAAGTTTTTTTTAAGGTGGTGGAAAGTAGGCTAATGAATTATTTTCTCGAATACTTTGTAGAAAGTGTTTAGAAAAGTTTCATTTGGCAGGCTAATGTTAAAGACATAGGCTAACAAAGGGCAGAAAATGCTGGCACAGCCTTCAACAATAAAACTTGAAATTCTATCTGTCCCGGCAGATCTAGAATAACTCAACTTTTTTTATAGCATTAGCAACATCCAAGTGTGTAATGTAGCAAGGATACAAGGGCGCGCTCGTTTCAATAACGTGGCAGGGTAAGTCAGGAATAGCTGAATTGTAAACGGAATGAAAATAGCCCAAAACTCATTATCAATTAATAAAGAATCTGCTATAATCTTGCCATTAATTTCTAGGTTAGGTGGGGAAACTTTATTCAAAGATAATTTTTAACAAGATTCCAATATTCCTTGGGTTTTCATTTAATACTATTTTCTATTGAGTTAATCCAATTGGCTATGTCTGTTATCAAAGTATTTTTAATTAATTTACGAAAGTGAGAATAGTGTGAATAGAATACACCATTATTAGTTAATTTAAACTTTTTGAAAAAATTTCATTTTGTTTCCTAGTATATATATATATATATATGTATATATATATATATATATATATA
>CABFVX010000038.1:401250-430737 GCA_902151425.1 Timema shepardi | reverse complement strand
ATATATATATATATATATATAAGAGTAGAAGAAAACAAATTCGGATATTTGGCTGAATTAAGAATAGTAATTTGAGGAATATGTGTTTTGATTTTCCTTTGGACTAAATTGGTAAAATTATCTATCTACACGCAAATTAACACCCGTAGTAGAATAAATACAAAACCTATCAGCAGTGGCCAGGTCATTGTAAAGATTAAGGTAATCACCAGGTGCATAGTCAATATATGTATTAGGGGTGTCATTAATTTTAGTAGCAATAGGTACATCTAGTGAAATCAATAAGGGTGGATGAGCTAAATCAATATTTACTAGTGAATGAGAGCTTTGAGTTACTAAGGGGTGGTAAAAATTAGCGAAAACTAGGTCAAGGAGGTTAATGTAATTAACACTTCATTAAGTTGTTCTAATCCCAATATGTTAGCCGAAGCTAGAAGTTGAGTATCTTTTAATTTAATGTAAAAATGCGAAATGCTCCGAGCATGATGATATTTTTGGGGCAGTTAAAATCATCGAGTAGTATTATTCGATTGAGGTAGTTAGGTAGCAGAGATGTAGATGGGAAAGATTCAATTCGAATAGAAGATTGTGAAGATAAGGAGCATTGCGTTCCAACTGAAGCCAAGCAAATCTGTGTCCTGAAAGCTAAAAGCTCCGAACTTTGAGAATTAGGCACATTGTTGTCGCTGCTCAGATCTTTTACCTGAGTAGACAAATCGTAGACCATGCTAATCAGGGAATTTAACAGCCGTACATTACCCGATCAGCCTATGGATCTTCGATCAGCGGATGGATAATAATATAAGCTAAAATAAAGTGACTCAAATTTTGACTTTAAATGAATAATCAACTAAATCTAAAACAAATATCATCAACCTAAAACCTTACTTAAGTTAACTGTGTGGATTTTAAAATAACTAAAAACATTCCTGAAATATAATGTGGAGCTTTTAATAACAAAAAGCTCTCGAATTCAAATAAGATTACTAGCATCGCGCGAGGGATAAAAATATTATCTTTCAAACAGATGTGTATTACGGATTGTATCATAAATAGGTTTTAGTAGCTCTACAGCATGGGTACTCATTATAACAAAATATATAATTCCACACCTGAAGGTTTAAACGCCAATGGGTGTTGATTTGCTGAGAACAAAGGAAAATTTCAAATCCGGGCTAGGCAATTATATGGTGAGAAAATGAGGCTGCAATTTATATCAGGTTTAATTCTAATACTTACTCTGTAAGCTGGTACTAACAAAAGCCAAGAATATTATAACGTTCATCTAAGATAAATACTAGTTTCGCTAATCATATTTTATATTAAAGAGGTTTTTTTCATCACCGTGTCTTACTATCTGCTCAGGTTATACGCATACATGATAATGACTCTTCTGGCGTAGGGATGAGGAAGGAAGCATTTTAGAGGTACTTTACTTGCATTTGCATGGAGGGAGAGTGGAAAACAATTTTGGAAAAAGTCACCTCTAATAGACCCGACAGGGACACAAACCATGATCTCCTAGTCATTATCAGGGCAGTCACTCTTACACGAGATTGACACCTTATACCATTAGGCCACTGAAGTGGATAGTCAAGTTATTTTGTTTTTTTAAGATTAATTTTAAAAATTAACACATTATATAAACACAAATTAGGATGCATTTATTTGAGGTATTTAACGTACACTTTTAGAACCTTCTGATTATATCAGAACACAACTTATAGAATATCTTATAGCATACACAACACCAAGCCCCCAGGCCTTGAATTGATCACTGTGAAGGGAGAAACCCCAGTTTCATCGACGATAGATGTTTTATCCATGGTGGTAATTGAGACCAGGACCATTAGTTCAGTACACATACACGATACCAACTGAACTAACATGTCAGACACACATACTCAGAGTTAATCTAGAACATAAACATCAAGATGAAGAGATTCATCTCAGCTGACTAAACATGTAATAATCTTGAGGAAGCAAGCAAGCCATACTATGGATCTCGATGTGGGGAAAGCGATTGTTGACGCTCAAGGAAGAATTCAAGAAAAATGTGGAATTAAATTTTAAAATTGATAAGTAAATTTGAAATATTTTTAAATACATTATTTTTCATTTGTACCCCTTTACCTATCCTAGTGTCACCTTTGAATTCTCATCCTAGTCCTATAAAAAAAACACCTTTTCCTGTCCATAGCAGTTGGATGTCAGCACTTTTTAATCGATTATCGTGAATTTCCCTCTCCCTATCTTCAGTGGGGTTGGTTGGGGGGAGGGGTAATGTCAGTGAAAATTAAGGGGACTGTAAAAGGGGAGGAGGTTACTAGCCTCAGTAAATGGAGCATTCTGACTTGGATGAGGTCATTAATTGTCTCTTGTAAATGAGTATGTCAGAAGCCACCGATGCCATCGACGCACTCTGGGCTGGATCAAGTCGTCTGATGAGGAAAACAGATCAACCATCCACTCTCCCCCTCCCCCTTCCCAATGACCACTTTACCAGACCCCCACGTCCTCACCACTACCCCTACCCTTGACAGTTAAAAACGTTTTATAAAAGCTCAGCTTATGTGTTTTATAATTTAGTGTTTTCATGTTGACATGTTGAACTTTTTAAGATTCGGATAATAATTTAAATTGTTCTATGTTTGTTCACTGTTAATATGAAATTGGCCTTTGCCATGCACGCCTCGTATTGTCAAGACACTCTCTTTTTATTCCAGTACACAAGACTTAATACAAGAGCTTTTTAAAGGATAAGATCTTTTGAAAGGAAACACCCGTTTACAGGTTTTTTTTACAGGTTTTATGGAGAAAGTATTTTTGGCCAAAATAAAAATATCTTTAGTAGATACATTTGGTTTATTTAATTTTCTACGTAAAGTTATTTTACCAGTTCTTGAATATTTGTCACAAGCACTATAGATTTTGCCCCAAAAATTTCAAATAAAGATAAAATGTACTGGTAAAATTACGCAATATCCATGACTGATTTTCAAAAAAATTTCGGGTAAACTGGTTTGCATAGATCAGTTATACTAATCGTTGAGTTTGAATTATTATTTTGAGACTCACTAATCTACAAATCTACAGTAATGTACTTATAAACATTCTTACTCATTTTTTCTTCATAATTTAGCAATTTGATGGTTTAAAATAGCTTCCTGCCACTTCTCTTGCTCGAATTACAAATTCTAAAACGTGCCGCCTCCCTTTGTGAAAATTTATGACGATTCATTTTATGATTCATAAAAATAAAGTAAGAAACTCGTGTTTTAAACATCTTTCTAACTGCGCCAGTAAAAAGTTACAGCGTGGAAAGTCCTTAGAGCAGATTTCCTAAGTGATTGAGTGAATTCTCTTGGATAGAGAAAGCTGACTAGAAACTGGGATAGGGGAAGGGAGAGGGTTGCAGGAGATGTTAGGGAAAGAGACCCAATGTCGTATACTGATCAAGGGATGAAGAGGGTGTTTTGGAACGAGGAGAAAGAGGGAAGGAGTAAAGATTTGAAAGAGTGGAATATATATGTGTGTGTGGATACTTTGTAGGTGATTACTTGGATCACTCCCTTACATGCATTTTCCTCCCCGTCCCCCCATTTTTTTTGTAAAGGGAGTAAGAAGAGGATGGGGGAAATTTTTTTCTTTTCCATTCGACACACAATAGCCCGTTCCAGTATTTTCAACAGTTTCTTTAGTACTTTCTTTTAAAGGTCGAGAATCTCTCCTGAGGAAAAAGTCGTTATTTATATGGACGGTGCTTAACAATAAGCACCAAAAAGACATTTTAATTTTTTTTTGCGGCGTACAAATACATGCTGGGTGCTCTTTGAGCTAAGATGGAGACAACATATTTTTATTGTATGTTCTTAATAAGTAATAAATATTGAGGTTGGCACTAACATTTTAGAGTCATGTATTTGGATATTTGAAATTATTTAACTTGATTTTTTTAAATTGATGATCAGTAATATTTAAGCACTATTTAGGATCATTCAACACTACTTATTAAGATTTAACTACGTCTGTACGATCATAAATTTATTTTTACTAAGATTCAAGGATACTACGCCATCATCCAGCGTTTAAAATTATTTCCAAACTCATTTTAAGATCATGCATGATTTGTTATCAATTCAAGGACAATATGATTGGTCATCTTTTGTAGGTCAAATTAAACTACAATATACGATTATCCCTAACTTCCTAATCAGACTCAACCTCACTACAATGGATATCATCGCTGAGGGAACTGCATGGCTACTATTGGGAAACAGCTTAGTTAATCTCTCTGAAAATACAAGACAAGTTTCACAACACTGGCTAGACATGGTTGCCAGTAGCTGCTTCTTACCCCAGAACACTAGCTCCAAACATAACTGAGAGCGAGGAGATTTGGCAACAGTTAACTGAGAGATAAAGAAGAAAAAGCTTTTCTTTATAAATCTTGCAGTTCCCTCAGCAATGATATTGGGTGTACATGATCAGCTAACCCTCTCAAGTAAAAGCGATGCAAATTTAAATGTATAAAATTCTTCCTCAAACATTCTGGCACACACTATGATATTTATTAAAAATCAGACATATTGGACAACTAAACAACCTTATATCTATGTCAGAGCAGTTGACATTTAGTCAACCTTCTATGTCAGAGTCAGAAAAATTGGATAATAAATCATTTATCTGTGTCAGAGGTAGTTACATTGGACATAAGGTGGAGTTGCAAGGAATGTAAGAAAATGTGTTTTTGCAGTGTTTATAACAAAACATTTTTTCTAAAAATAAATAAAATATTGCTTTCATACAAAAATATAGTTCAATTTTCATCACATTGTAACCTCATACAGTTGTTGAACACCTGTCAATGGTGTCCTTGAATTTAATGAAAACTGTTTATATTAATTTAAAATGGGTGTTAGTTAATGCAGCTATGCTTTTGGCAGATATTCAATAATTGTGGAAATTACCATGTGAAGAAAGTTAATTTCTTATGCTTGTACATAAGAAATATTTGATTTATTTTGAACAAAAATGTTTTTATAGAAAAATTGCAAAAACACTGCCCTTTTCTTGCGTTACCTCCATCTTAATCAGACATCTTTAAGCTCATTGTATTTTTATCAGAAATTTATTTCAGATCTAGACATATTTGCCAGTCAATCAGACCTCTATGTTAGAGTTGGACACACAGGTGATTCAATCAGCCCTCAATATCAGAACTAGGCATATCGGACGGTCGATAAAATATTCCGATTGTTGCATGTTTAGTTTATTCTTTTTTGGTATATTTAAACTTTTTTTTTTTAAATTAATGACAACACTATTCAAGCTTGCGGATACATCATTTTGAAGAAAAAATTGATTAGTAAAACACTTCAGACGTGATTAATGGCTGACAGGAAATGAAATTAGAGGGCAAAGAAGTGAAAGGGAACTAATGAAAAGATAGAAGAAAGAAAATTAGTAGTAGGTTGATATCCACTTGTGATATTACAACGAATGTGTGAAGGCGTGGGCTTTCTTTTGTTTAGGGAGGTAGGGGATGAAACGCACATTAGGAGAAGTGGTGTATAATTTGTTGTTTATTCTATGTCGTGTCTCATAGCGACTGATTAAAAGGACAGATAAACTTATTTAGTGAAGGGCCCTTTAGTTATTGTGTAAATTGTACCATAATGATTTATGAGACTGGGTTTCGTCGTAAACATTACACGACTAATTTAAAGATTACTTACTTAATCACCACACCTGTGGAGGTAATAATTCTAAGGTTCTTTGCCGAACTTACAAAAGTACGTCACCTATTATTATTATTATTTTTATTATTATTATTATTAGCACCGCGTCTTACTAACCGTTCGGGTTATGCGCACTTACGCTAATGTGTAATGATAGGGTGATTGTGAGATGAAATGAAGGACCTACAGTTTAACGTGGGATCCGAACCACGGGGGAAGGCCTGGCATTCCCCACATTCCCAAGATGTCTTGTCAGAGGTGGAGGAAGGGTTTGGTAATCAGATAAATCTGTGCTGAAACCAAGGATTGAACCCCGGACCCCAGCACAGAAGTCCAACATCTTACCCCTAGACCACCAGGTCACCTAAGTCACCTATCAATCTTGGGATAGTTCTATCCAGACCACCTCATCACAACCTATTTTATCTGGTTCATTCTAATTTTATCCTCTTTTTGCATCTAAGTCTTCCCAATGGTCTTTTCTCATTAGGTTGGTCAGTCAATACCTTGAACATAGTTCCAGATTCTCCAATTCGCGTTACATGTCCCACCCACCGAAATCTACGAGATTTGATTACCCTAACAACGCATTGTAATTAGTACATGGTATAAGATTCAACCTTATGCAACCTCCTACTCTACCCAGTGTATCCATCCCTTATTTGTATTTATTTAAACACATCATCTAATCCATGTTTAATTACAAGTTTGGATTAAGGAAAACGATGGTACATTCTTAGAAGAGTTATATTCGCATTTGTGTGGAGGGTGACTGAGAGACCATGGAAGGAGATCCTTCTCAATACACTCAAAAGGGGTTCAAACCAAGACCTTTTCGTCACTAGAAAACTAGAAGAGCTTGACGTTTAGTCCGTTTGCCTATTGATGTTGGTTCAATTTATTTCTTACTAAGAAACGATTAAAAACTGTTACTCTAATCATTATTATTATTATTATTATTATTATTATTATTAGCACCGCGTCTTACTACCCGTTCGGGTTATACGCACTTACGCTAATGTGAAAATGGTAGGGTTATTGTGAAATGAAATGAAGGACCTACAGTTTAACGTGGAATCCGAACCACGGTGGAGGCCTGGCATTCCTCACATACACAAGATGTCTTGTCAGAGGTGAAGGAAGGGTTTGGTAATCAGATAAATCTTTGCCGGGACCGGGGATCGAGCCCCGGCCGCCAGCATAGAAGTCTGACACCTTACCCCTAGACCGGTTACTCTAATCGGTTATGGAGATGAAGGTAAAACAAACAAAGCTATAGTTAATATTTGCCTGGTAATAAGGAAGTAAATATAATGTTTAAAAACATCATAATTTCTTAGAGCTTCAAATTTCTCAGATAGTTTTCCGTGAAATTTTCAGTTCGAGGTTTCAAAGCATTTAATCAATGGACGAAATGTATTCGTAAAGGTTTTATCGTAATATTTGATAATTAAAATACATACATTCAGAAATAGCTAATCCCACCGTCTCCTTACGGTATAGGCAAATAACTGTGGATATAGCTCAATTAATAACAACTCCGCATTTAATCAATCCTCACGAACTTTCTCCACACTTCCCTATACTTGCATACTCTCCTCGCTTCAACAACATCCATACATCAAGTCATACGTGCTCTTTTATTCTTAAAACTCTTAATGTTTCTCTTTTCACACATTTAGAAATTCTTATATGGCCTACCATTTTATTTTTATCCACACACTCTACCTTCATATATTTACTTCATCACATGATCCACAATCACCCTCTCAATATTCTCAAACCAACATAAGGCACTTCTTTCACATTTACCTTTTGGATTTCCTTTCAAACCGCACTTCTTCAGCGCTCGTGCATTACTGACTCTGTCAGAACGAGTTTCCCCACATATATTTATTAGATATTTCATTTCAACCCCATTCACCTTAATCTTGTGTTGCTCCTGACAAACCCATGTTTCACGTCCGTAAAACAATGTTGGCGTTGACACATTTTCATATCCTGCCATATTTTCCTCTCTCGATACTACTTCATTCTTTCCAATAGTCAACATATAGTAGCCCCATGACTTCTTCGGTGCTGACTGACAGCTCACAGCTGACTTCTAACTGTCAACATGTAGGTATATACCTAAATTTCGACCGTCAGAAGTGACAGCTGCTAAACACATGTTTTTGCAGATCATATGGTTCGGCGTAGGGATACATAGTTTGGTCTGATAACTTTTCAAAGCTGTCAGTCAGCACCAAAGAAGCCATGGGGCTACTGTACATCCAACTACTATCCGAGATGCATTCACTCGTCTTTCGATTTCACCATTTATCCTTCCACTATTACAGAAAATTTTGCCCGGATACACAAAATCATTCACTTGTTCTACTGTTATAAATATTATTGGATATCTACAACGTTAGTGACCCGCCTCGGTGGCGTAGTTGGCTAACGCGCTTGTCGTGTTGAGCTCGACTGCTGAGGACGGGGAGGTCGAGGTTCGAATCTCGGTCAGGTGAACTGGGGGTGGTTTTTCCTAAATGGTTTTCCACTCTCCCTCCACGCAAATGCGGCTTCTATTCCTCTAATTCAACCTTCCCAATTCCTAATCCATTAGCGTAATTAGTACTTAAAGCGTATAACCCGAACGGGTAGTAAGACGCGGTGCTAAATATTATTATTATTATTATTACAACGTTAGTGAAACATTCAACCACTAGGCACTGTAGTCGACACATTACAATTATAATATTACTGATATTTGTAAATCGCTTTATCATAATTAATTTGTTTTTAGTGTCATCGTTCTTAAATAGATTAAACTAGTTGTACAATTTTAGGGAAACGTTAAATAAAATAATATTCCACGGAAATGTTTTCATTTCAAATCTCTAACGGCACACACCCATCACGTGACCAACCCTTTGTATTTACTTTTAATAAAAAAAGAAAGTATTGTAATAGTAATAAATATAGATCTCATTATTATGACGGATATTAACTCATAATCTGCCTCTTAGCTGCCATCCTGGTTTAATGCTAAGAATTCTTGGCTACTAATATAGAGGTCCTGGGTCCGATTACTAATGATACCATAGGTATTTTTTTTCCAAAGGGGAATTATTGTTCCTATGATCGCCTTGATCTGGGTTATTGGGCTTAAGTTAAGTCTAAGAATTCTAAGGGCACCGCATAATCACCATCATCATTATCAATACAGCATCTCATTGGGGTAAAGTAGCCACACCTAGATGGTGCCCCAGTCAGAGAGGACAATCCGCCAATGTCTGTAGATGATCGGGAATGTTCGTGTTTTTTTTGTAGTTGCCTTATTTAACATCACGCCTTACTATATGTTCAGGCTATAAACATATGTACTAATAATTATAATGTGTTAAGGATAAGGAAGGCTGAATTTAGAAGACGTGTATCCGCATTCACGTAGAGGAAGAGGGGTGGGGGGGGGAAATCATTTAGTAAAACCACTCTCAATACACCGACCGGAAATCGAGCCTAGATTTCCTTGTCATCGGTAGCAGAGTCTATTGCAAGATTGACACCTTAGACCATGTGGCCACTGAAGAAGGTGAATATCTCGATGACGAACCCTAATGTCCTACTCTAAATACATAAAACTATCCTCAAACCCAAAAACATTTGACTCTCATTTATGTCTATGTGTGTCTATAACTCTGTTCATATCTGGGATAGAACAAAAAGTAATAAGATAGATTTAATTGAAAATTATGGTCCGTATGGTCTAAGACATTGCTCTCACAATAGACTATACTGCCAATGGCAGGGAGATTAGGGTTTAAACTCCGGCTGAGTATACTGAGGGTGACTTTACCAAAATGGTTTTTCTCTTGCCTCACACAAATGCTGGTACACTTTAAATCCAACCTCCCTAATCTCAAACCCGTTAGAAGACGTTGTGCTAAAAAAAAAATCAGATTCAAATTATTATTATTATTATCTCTAGATTTAAGGGTAGTTCAATAAGTGACTGATTATTGAACCACGAAGAGCTATTTTTCTATTATAAATAAAAATACATGCCGGTTTTTCTAAAAAAAAAAATTAAAAAAATTACTTGAGAGTTAAAAATTTTTTTTTACAAAATTATAACCAAGCATTATTTTGTATAGCAATTTTATTCAAAGTTTATTATTAAAGAGTGATATTATTTGTGTTTTTTTTTCTTTGGTGACAACTTATTTTGGATTTTTTTTTGCTCAAATTATAGCAGTCTAAATGATAAATTATTTTCGACTGTTCTGTACCATTTATTTTACCGACGCATTTAGTGTAAAATCTTTCCATCATATACACAAAATATCTCAGTAAGATGAATAGCAATAGAGAAATATTTTTTTTCTTTTTTCAATTTAATGTCACAACATTTCAAGAAACGTCTTCTAGCTAGAACTACCGGAAAATGAGAGGGAAAAAGAATTTACTCCACCCACGCGAGACCTTCTCCAATAAAAGAGACTACCATAGCAAGTGGAGAGGCAATATCTGTGTTATGTACATCATGTGTCAAGTGTGTGTGTGTGTGTGTGTTTGTGTTATCTCTGTTTACTGTTGTTTCCACAACACTCGCGAAACAACCCCTACTTGACGCGCACCCCACCCTTCCACTTCTTAGTCACAACCCCACTCTCTCCGCCATATCTTGGTAAATCGCAAACTGTCACTCCAACAGTCTACCAAAACTAGACGCAAGTCTTCACAATCAAAACTCGACCCTCTCTTTAAGGGAAAAGGGAGTAAGAAATACGTTTTTTTTAATAGCAGTGATATCCAAAATAGAATCTTTGAAATAGCAAACGTTTGTGATGGGTTTTATATAAATCTTCCCTTTTACTTTCTAATATTGAGAAAGCATTGTCGTCGTGAACATTTTTGACCTCAAGATAATAATACATCTTTACGTTTAATTTTCTCTCAAACTCAATAAATGGGTTTCAAAATCTGTTATGTCCCTTGGTATGTCTTTATATTGCCATGTGTGTCTATTATCTCCATGCATATTTGTATATACCCATGTCTATCGTCCTAACCTCATGTTTGTCAGTCATCCTCGTATCTGTCTATCTCTCTTCATGTTTGTCTATCCATCTCAATATCTCTCTGTCTCCATATCTGTTTGCAAGTGGACAGCCAACATCGTTTAATGGATTTCTCTCAAATATGATATTTATATTTTATATCGTTATACCTCCAGGTTGAATCATGATTTTAATTCGAGATATAATAATAAGAGTAGTTTACTCTGGTATATTGTGTGAGTGACACCGTAAACCATGTGACAATGCAACTGAGAAAAGGGATCTTACATCATTTTAAATATGCTTTGCTAGATAAGTGATAAATGGCGTAACACAAGAGTTTGCGAATAAACTGAAAGGGTAGTAAGACGTGGTTTACAAAAGCAAACAAGGGATATCAACGACCAATTAGAAGGGATCGAAACTATTTGGTTAGCTGAAGATAAATATTTTTTTTGGTGTTTGTTTAGAATTTACACGTTTAGTTTCCAAATATTCAAACAAAAAGGGTTCGGCCAGACTGACAAGCGTGCGAGCGAGTGAGCGCGCGATTAGCAAATAGCTCTTGATAGTTGTTGACGAGGAGGCAACGGTTCGAATCTTGGCTTAGTGAACTGAGGGTGGCTTTTGACAAGTGATTTATTGTTGTGGTTTTCTCATCCTCTCTCCACGCTGATGGTGATTCTTATTTGTAAAGGCCTACTTTTATTATAATATTAAAGTATTTTAACATATCAGTTTGGTTGTTTTAAAGTTTCTTCTAGCAGCTTAACCACCCTTCCTCCACCCCGACCCCAATTTATAAAATTAAAATTTTCTATGGTGGAAAGTTCAACATGACCTCAACCGATAACTATGAATTCAATCCCAAATGGTTGTATTAAGTTTTCTAATTATCTCTCCAATCGAATCCCTCTTCTTGACATTTTACCTTTTTTTTCACTAAGATGCTTCCTATAATTTTTTCAAATTTATTATGTGTGCATATTTTTTAAACCCTTTGCAGCCTGGTGTAGACTTATGGCTACGTTTATTTATATTTATATTTTTATTTTATTTCCTATTTCTAAGAAATACCAATATCCGATGTAGCTAAATGGCTACACACTAAAAATAATTTTCAAATTATAATAAATTTTTTTTTATAAGATATACATACATTTTAGAGTAAATTCCTAGAAAGTGTATATGTTAAAATAAACCTTAGTTAATTAGGGCTGGAAAGGGGAAACTCATTATTGTTTTTCTCCTTGAGTTTAAAGAACTAACCCACATCACTGAATTCACATCGCCGTCGTTTGGTATTAAATGGTGGGACTAGAAGGTTGGTACCCGAATCCCGAATGATTGTAGTGAGTTTAAAAAAAAATGATCCCATCCTATCTCCACGTAACATTGGATATATTTCCATCCAAACTCTATCTTCCTCATTTCTAGCTCTACGATGTAGTGAAATGCGAATGTACTCAGGGGCTGACGTGATTTAAAATAATTATTCAGATAGATTTTATATATTTATTTCTTAAAGTATTTTTATCAGTTTTGTAACCCTCGAATCCTTAATCAAACTTGTTAATCTTCAAATCCTTGAAACAATTGAATTACTGACCCCTCGAATCTTCGATCGCTTAAACACTCTAATCCTCAAAAACCTGATTCCTCAAACCCTCAAACCTTCAAATTGTAGATACTTTGAATCTTTTAAATATCGAATCGTTAAATATATTAAAGATTATTGGGTTCGAAAAAAAACACGAGTAATGGTTAAAAAATAAAATCTTTTGCCGACATTTGAATTGAAATTAATTTTAGATGTATACTACTGCTTATTTAACGTCAAAATACTATTTTCCATTAATAAAACCCAAATTTTGGACAACACTGGTTTTGTTCCCTCTTCTAGAAAGAAGCCCACCCTTTGTCTCTATGTTCTTCACCCCTCTAGTAGGTCCAAGACAGCGAGCGACAACTATGAAGACAACGACTACTGTGTCCTCTTTTTCCGGAGTCTTGTTCATCTCTCTCTCTCTCTCTCTTAAGAATTATCTCTCCACCCTCACAAACCCACCCTCTTCCTTCCATACACCCAGTGGTCCTCGCCTCCTATCTTCATCTGACATCCATCATTCTCGAGCAAGAGTAGAATATATCAAAACTTCCATATCTAAGCTTTCTTAAACAATGATATGCTTTGTGATACGTAAACGTAAATGGTTTTATTATCTAATCTACTAAGTCTAATGGCGTAGAACATTGAAAGTACCCACTTCACTGACCATATGGTCTAAGGCACCACTCTTGCAGTAGACTGGGTTGCCAACGACCGGGAGATACAGGTTATAATCTCAGTCGGATGTACTGAGGCTGGTTTTTATCAAGTGGATTTCCACTCTACCTGTACCCAAATGTGGGTACAATTCCTTTAAATCTAACCTTACTAATCCCTAGCTCTCTAGTGCAATTAGTAAATGACGATTAAAACAGAACAAATAGTAAGATGTGGTACTAAACAACAACATCAAAACTACAAAAGACGAAGAAACCTAATATCAAAAGCGAACGAAGATACTCATTAAAAGCACCAAGTTCCTCTAGTAGATATTAAAGTTAGTTGTTAATTAATTAACGACTTACTGCTCATCTCCGTCAATATTTGCTGTCAGATGTAACTTAAGAAGCAACTCTTTCACTTCTTGATGCGTTAAATATTAAACGGAAGTCTTGTAAGTGGAGCCCAAATAACCACTGGTGTTCTTCCCGGATGATAAATGTAGGTTTTGTCTAACATTCTAGTTGACTGTTTGTTAGGACGCTTGGAAATAAGTGAGAACAAGAAACAATTTTTTTATCTTAAACTTCATAAGAACACTAGCAAATACTTGAAAATGGTTAAACCTCTTTTTTAAGTATAATCTAAAGTTCATTAGAAAGGTATCATGTTTGTCTAACTGATGGGATCAATATTTCAATGATTGTATAACAGATGGCAGCACTATCCCGATGATTGTCTAACAGATGGCAGCACTAGATCAATGATAGTCTAAGAGATGGCAGCACTAACTCAATTTGAACTAAAATGGACATTCCTCCTTATTTCCCCTGTAGCTTTCAAATGCCGACAACCCCAAATTTTATAGTATAGCAAAATTCGTCTAATTTAAATAAGGTCAAATAATTATTAGGCACAAGAAAATGGCTACTTTTCGTGAAGCTTATACTACCATTATAATTTGTAACCAAATGTACCCTATATTTCGTTTTACTTAAGTTGATAACTTATACATTTTCTTTCGTCAAATCGTATTAATCCTTTGGATTAAACACGTAATAGTCACGCTGAGAGTATAAATATATAATTTTAGAGAAAATATACCATCATCTGTGTGAAGGGAGAGTAGAAACATATTTAGAACGAAATATTCTCTCAGTATACACTAACAGGAGTTGAACTACGATCTTCCCCTTCATAGATATATAGACCCAAATGAGAGCTAAGCGTTAAGCTGTGTCTCTACTAGAGAATTATAGATCAACTTTTGTGTTGCAGAATATTGAAAGTTGTCTCGCATCCGAACATTATTTAATCAACTTCAGTGATCGAACTGTCCAAGATGGAATAATGTTGTTAAATCATGTTGGTGTTTGTTTACTATAATTATTAAAACTAGATGTAACACTGTGTCCACACTGAAGAAAGAGTTTATAGTTTGTGCCAACATGTGGGACGAGGAAGATGTTTGAATGGCGGCCCCACACTTAGTCTTATGTCTTTAAGGTTTCAAAGACACATGGTATGTTGTTTTTGTAACTATTAATTAATTGAATGCAGTGGTCTGAACCTAATTTAAAATCATACCGATTAACTATTTACCAAAGCAACCCTTTTAACTTATCACGTGCGAAGTACCAACAGTCTCAACCGAAAAAAAGCCATCCAATTAGAACGAACGTTTTTTTTATGCGACTGAATGTTGGTCTGTGTTTCATATTTTTCTTTTGATCTTTACCGCTTCGAGCGTATACTTACAACAAACCTGTGTTTATTGATACATCAACATAGTACAGCCCGTTTCGATGACCGCATAGTCTAAGGAGCTACTTTCATGTTAGACTAGACTGCCAAATATGGGGAGATCAAGGTTCAATACGGGTTGATTACACTGAGGTTTTTTCTTAAATAGCGTTTCACTCTTTAACTTTCTCTACAGGAAAATGTGGCTGCGCTTCCTCTAAATCAACACTTCTTAATCCTTAACACATTAGTTTAATTAATACATAGGTGTATAACCCAAACAAATGGTAAGACACAACGCTAAACAAAAACATGATACAACACAAAGCAACAAACGCCTATTTTTCCTTTTCAACCATGTTGCTGTTGCTTTAAGTTGCCCTTATGTTTCTCCAGTGGAGACGCCGTTTTAGACAAGGTGAGTCACCGATGCAATTTATGAATACAGCATTTAACATAAAAAATAATTTAGAAGAATATTTATAAATATTACTATATAGCTCCTGATTGTTGAATGAGGTAACTATGTTGTCAAAAAAATTCTTGAAATATATCCTTATGTTGTTTTTGAATAAAAAAAACAAACCATTTGAATACTTTTCCCCTAACAGGAAATTCAACATCTTTCTCTTTCTGTATTAAAGTACTACGATTTCTTTGAATGTGACTAATAATTCATATAGGTTGGGACACACATTATTCCTGACGCAATCAAAAGAATAAAAATATATCCATCGGATGCTGTAGTAAAATGGAGGGGAAATATAACGAAATGGTTAAGGACAGAAACACAATAAGATCTCGAAGTCTTGTGTAACAGTCCAAGAAACATTAGATTGGTCGTCTTCACCCGTATGCAGGGGAATCGTCTACAGGGGGAGAAAAAAAGGGGGGCCAAACTTTCCCTATAAACTATCAACTGCAAGCATTACTGAGATTAGATCATTCCGGTGGTGATTGAAGAATACAGACATCAGCTTGATAGGGGGGGGGGAGAGTTTGGGGGTAACGGGGGGTGATATGAGAAAAATGAAAATATGATGACATTTTTATTTTCATTTTTCAGAACTTTTTGTAAGAATTCTCGTGGATCAAGGATTACGATTTTAGTCGTTTTTTCTATCAAATATTGTTAACGTGCACTTTTTAAACCAAGTGATAACATCTGTGCACGACTTATAAACTAATTTAAATCTAGAATGGACACAAAATCTTGCCTCCATCCATTAATTCATCACTGTTTAAGGTAGAAACTAATGTTTAAACAATTATATTTTTTTCTATCCATACCTGGAATAAAACTTGGTACCAATATCTATTTTTAGTAATACAAAATATTGGAAATAGAAGGAGATGGTAGATAGAACATATAGAATAATTGTTTGTAGTCCAAACACACAATATAAACTCAATCTAAATTTCACTATAAAAAGCAGTGGAGTATCGAAGAGCAATTTTCAGGGCAAGTATAATTTATTAAAATTTTAACTTATATACATTAGCCCCATGGCTTCTTTGGTGCTGACTGACAGCTCACAGTTGACAGCTGTCGGCTTTGAAAAGTTATCAGACCAAATTATGTATCCCTACGCTGATCCATGTGATCTGCAACAACATGTGTTTAGCAGTTGTCACTTCTGACAGTCAAAATTTAGGTATATACCTGAATGTTGTCTGTCAGAAGTCAGCTGTGCGCTGTCAGTCAGCACCAAAGAAGCCATGGGGCTACTGTATATATTATTTTACCCATTTTACACATTATCTCTGCTCCACACACCTCTCATAGGAATATATTTTCATTATTACCTAGGGAATGAATGTATTAATGAGTTATAAGAACATATCACAGGTACAGTTTAAACTAGCTATGCTTACCATGGCAACACTCTGTGACACGGCACTGATCAGAGGAAACAGTTTGTCCAGAGGATTTTACTTTTAAACCAGTACTTGATAAAAATATAGAAAAAGTCTTAAAGTCGTCAACATTATATACATAAACTCAATGATGTAGTTTGAAGTTTAGTGTGCCCCCCAGCCCCTAACTCAAAAATGTCGATCTAGAAATTATGTTTCTACCAATAACTGTAGACTAAATGGTTTAAAGGGTTTCATTCAAACTTGATATTTAGATTTTAATAGTCATACCTCAATCTAATCTTGAAAATGAATTTATACCTAAAATTAAGGGTAGTTTATTCACGACTGGTTTTTGAAAACTGACATGTTCTAAAACTGGCCCTACCAATTTTGTTCAAAATGTTTTTATTGTGAGTTTATCAAAGGACAAACCAGTATGTATTTTCGTATTATTGAAATCATGTCGTTTGAGCTTAGTTTAATTATGACTGGGATTTGAAAAGTTGAAACATATTACAAATTGTATATAGCGATTTTAATAGAACAAATTTGTTTCTAAGTAATCTATTATCAACATGACTAAAAACCAAATTTGAGAAACAAAATGTTCAAGGGTTGCTTATGGATTTTTTTAAATGTCGTTTTTAATTATAATAGAATATATTATACTATAGTATGTAAACTGTGTATGCTATGCGGTGTCCTATTATATTTCTTTTTTTTTTAAGAGAGTTCTCCCTCGATTCCTCTGAATCAGCCTTACTCACCCTGTTTCCAAAGATTACATAAAACATGATATAATAAACCGACGTAGCTGTAAGGAATTCCACCGCTCCGTCACTAACGAAATCTTTCGGGTCCTTTTCACTTGAACGCTGGCCCATCATAGCGGCTCCTAGCGTCTTACCCCCTGCGAATTTATGGCGTAACTTTGCCCTTCATCCCTGCCCCTTCCGCGACGTGCGTCCTTTTCTTCCCCTTTTTCTCCCCCACCCCTCCTAATGTGTCGTAGCTCAGAGAAGGAACTAGCTGATTGGCTGCGTTATGGGCCATGACGTCACTAACGTCTGTAAACAGCCCGATTCCAAGACAGTAAAACTATGATAGTGGTAATAATAGTAATAAGTAGATAGAATATATAAATAACTTTTATTTTACTACTATTTACTTTCTTTAGTCCGATGCCATAACTTAAGTCAGTAGCGTCTTTTACAACTGATCTATGGGTTCCAAGTTCAATTCCTTCCATGATCAAAAAATGTATCAATGGTAAAATATGGAGTTTCTTTTTAACATTGATGTATTAATCGTGGGGGGGAGGGGGGCGGGGGGTTGTTTTGCGTTTGTTGTATATTTATGTTAGTTAAGTCGTGTTATGATAAAATCAATCAGTTCAGTAATAATCATAGTTTTTTAAATTCTATTTGAGGTGTTTAACTGGAACTTTCTGAACCAAGTGAAAGGGCCTACCAATTTTGCAAGGAAGGTTATTCTTAAATACCATCAAGGGTTCTTTTAAATGCCATAATTGGTATGGGACCGACGGCTTTACTTCACCCTCCGAAGGAAGGTGTTCAACGAATATTTTATCGCTCAAGAAAAATCCGTCTACACCGGCTGGGCTTGAACCCACGAACATCGAGCCTTGTGTAATGAGGTGGAGTGATTAGATCTATCTCAAGATAGGAATAAGATATAATGAGGTGGAGTGATTAGATCTATCTCAAGATAGGAATAAGATATAATGAGGTGGAGTGATTAGATCTAGATCAAGATAGGAATAAGATATAATGAGGTGGAGTGATTAGAAGATGTAATGAGGTGAAGGGATTAGATCTCGATCAAGATAGGGATAGGAGGTAATGAGGGGGAGTGATTAGAGGATGTAATGAGGTGGAGTGATTAGATCTAGATCACTATAAAGACCGGATGTAATGAGGTGGAGTGATTAGATCTAGCTCAAAATAGGGATACGGACGGTGTGAGGAAAGGGAATGGATATAACTAGCTCAAGATTGGGTTAGGGTGTAATTAGTTATACTGATTATATCTAGCTCAAGTTAGAAATAGGGTCTAACGAGGTGGAGTGATTATATCTAACTCAAGATATATATATATATATGGTGTAATGAAAGGGACTGAATAGAGCTACCTCTAAATAGGGATAGGTAGCATACTCTTTTAGTGTGGCAATGAATTTTAGAGTTCTTAAGGCCATGTATTAGAGGGATACATTAGTCAGTTTTGCACATTATTTACTCTCCTTCCAAACAATGTTATAACTTTCGTTTGAACCGAGTTAGTGTTCATAGATTTATTTATCGGTAAAAGTAAATTAGAAAGAAAGTTTGGTAGATGTGTACAGTAATAACGAACGACGAATGGCGCAATGAATCATCGTCTTCCTCCCCCCTTCTTTTTTCCCCTGCCGGATGAATCTTACTGTCCTCTAACCTAACCTAACCTAACCTAAAAACTCCATGCCAATAGCTTTAAAGCCACGTTAAGACTTCTTAAGTGATCTGTAAAATGGTTACCTGGTCCTTCCTTGTTCTGTTTTGATGAAGAGATAGTTGGACTACAAGTTCACGACACACTTGCGCGATCTGTACAAATGTACCCTGGCGCTCTTTTGTAGGGCCTACATTATCTATTTTGTGACTACGAGGTTGCGCTGTTATGTACCTGCGCTGTTTTCTACCCACGATTTCCGGGACTGCAACCCCTTAAGAGACGCATCTTCTGGTGCGTAACGTCCTATCCAATAATAAAAGGAAAGACACAATAGAAAGACAAGGGTGAGTTGTTTGATGACCACCCTCACTCAGAAACGAGCCATTACCGATGAGAACTTCCCCTCTTCTCTAACCATCATATTAATGCAAATGGCAGATAACAACTCAGAAAACTACCCTTTCCAGCGTTTTTGGGTTTTAAAGTATTAAATATGAAAAAGGAGGATTCATCTCTCGCTTTTGTATATTTTTATTTTCTCTTCAAAATACACATAACGTGGTTTAAGCTAAGGGGCTGAGGGGGGTATTCAATGCAGCAGCGTCATGGTACATATCATGAGATTTTTTATATAAAAAAGGGAAATGTGGCGTGTATGTGTGGTACCATTGGGTGGCCAATATTTGGCTCAAGTCCAGCTGGGCATGCCAACACAGGCTTTCGTAAGGGGTACCGTGGTTACGGGTAGTGAGAAGGTGGGAGGTAGGAAGGGGGGGGAGATATATGGCCGGTATTCTTAGCTATAACAGGGTTAACTGTAGGGAGAACCTTACCCATCAACTTAAAAAAACATTACAAATAAAAAATGAAATATATTTACTCGTCTAGAGTGAACAAAATCTATCATCACACAGGTTACAAATCATTACAGCTACGTGAATGTACTTATGAATGAGACCACCATTCAATGAATTTAAACTAGTAGAAAAATAACCGTCCACGTGGTCAGTGTACCTGGCTATGAGTCTAGAGGTCCCGGGTTAAATTACTCACTGGTACCTTTGGTATTTTTCTCTAAAGGGGAGGTGACCTGGTGGTCTAGGGGTAAGGGGTCAGACTTCTATGCTGGTGGTCGGGGTTCAATCCTCGGTCCCGGCAAAGATTTATTTGATTACCAAACCCTTCCTTAACCTCTGACAAGACATCTTGTGAATGTGAGGAATGCCAGGCCTCCACCGTGGTTCGGNTAAAGTGTCAGACTTCTATGCTGGCGGCCGGGGTTCAATCCCCAGTCCCGGCATAAATTTATCTGATTACCAAACCCTTCCTTCACCTCTGACAAGACATCTTGTGAATGTGGGGAATGCCAGGCCTCCACCGTGGTTCGGATTCCACGTTAAACTGTAGGTCCTTCATTTCATCTCACAATCACCCTACCATTACACATTAGCGTAAGTGCGTATAGCCCGAACGGGTAGTAAGACGCGGTGCTAATAATAATAATAATAATAATAATAATAATAATCTAAAGGGGAATCACCCCAAAGGTCACCAAGGTTTGTTTAGTAAGGCTCAAATTAGGTTTAAATGTTTCCATTAATTCCACACCCTCATACTCACTATCACCCTCATTTTATCGGGACATGGAAAGAGCCTCCAAGGAAAAGGAAGTACGATTAGTACAATCGGGCGTCCCCTGGACAACGGTACATTAGTATTGGCTAATCTTGCCAAAAAACGGGGCTACGAGTGATGTAACCCAGACGCGTTGTATTTATATAGTTGAAAAATGCCACCTGTACAGGAAAATCAGATCCAGGACCTTTGACTTGTTCCACCACTGAATTTGTGGTCTCTTCAATATAGACAGTACCGTATTTAGAATTATTGCCAACCTTTTTTTTTATATTCAATGAAATTTCGCTTTAATTACAATCTTGTATTGTAAACTTGACAACATGGATACCCTCCCACCCACTTTGGTGGCCGCATGGTCAAACGCGCGACTCTCGTGCTGGGACAGACTCCCGAAGACGGGGAGATCGGGGCTAAATCACAGTCGGGTGACCTGCAGTTTTTTTTCCTAAATGATTTTACACTCTCCCTCCACGCAAACTTGGGTGCGTTTCCTCTAAATTTAGCTTTCTTAATCCCCGAACTAGTAGTGTAATTGTTAAATAGTCGTAAAACCCAAATGGGTAGTAAGAAGCGGTGCTAAAAATAAAAGCTCTTCTGAGTGACAGGTGGCTCTGTTATCTGATAGCTCTTGATACCATTGATCACTCATATGTATCTGATGATCCAAACACGTCCTTTACAGACTCAGCCTTAAACTATGAGTGAAAATTAGCCATAAGCATGGGATGGACCATCTTAAAGAACTGAATGGTAAAGGATTGTTGCTCTAAGTCAAAGGTCCTTGGCTTGGACCCCGTTTAGGTCTATAGTGGTCATTTTTTCAACTAATTTAAATTAATCTATATACTAGACAAAACTTTTTTTAGAGGGTCTAAATATTTATTTTGATGGCGATTTGACCATACATGAGCGCGTGTGCGTGTGGATCTTTTTACCTGAGGGCAAGCAATGAGAAGGGAAATGAGGACTGCTGTCGTAAAATAATTTGAGGTAAATATTTTTATGAGCAAGAAAATCGCACATTTTTTTCTAAATGTTAGTTTTCTCGATTAAGTACTAATACTAAAAGGTTTACCATGAACCTCTTCTTTTTTTAAAAATATAGTTTTAGAGACAGACCAGTGTATTTGTTGGAACGACATTCTTTCTTTAGGAAGAACTTTAAAAATAATCATATATTAAAATTATCTAAATATGATTATAAATAAAAACTTTGAATTATACTGCTGTATTTATATAGTAAATAAATACTTTTACGTTCTTAATCCAAGAGAATAAATCAACCTCGTTCTGTTATTATTAGTACTATAACATCAGAAAACAAAGATAAACTTTTGTTCAAGGTCATCCGATAACAAAAGAAAGATCGACATTTCAAAGAATTTTTTTTGTGCTTGAGTTCTAAATTAGAGAGAGAAATAACTAAAATTAAGTTTTGCCATTTTTAAAAATAGTATATTTTAAGCAAAGTAGTGTACAATCTATTTAATTAATTTATTTAATTTATCATCAAGTCTTACTATCCGTTTGGATTATACGCTTATGTACTAATAACACTAATGGTTTTAAGGATTATGATGGTTATATTTATAGAAAGTATAACCGCATTTGTGTGGAGGGATAGTGGAAAGCAATTTTGGAAAAACAAACCTCAATACACCCGAACGAGATTCGATCATCGATCTTCCCACCGGACTAGTTTAGTGCGAGAGAATCACCTTAGAACATGCCACCACCGAAGTGGATGTTATCGTTATTACTTTTATTATCATTATGATGATTTTCCCAGCTTATTAAAAACCGGTTGGACCATTCGCTCTTAGTTTTATTATCGGGGAGGGATGGGAAATGAATAATTTAGAGTAAATCTATCAGGATCTTCGTGTAAGAGCAGGGCGATACTATTTAGGAAAACTCACTCACATTCCATCCGGCTGGGATTCAAACCTAGACTACCTAGTCATTGTAAAACAAGATCAGAAGATTCTTATCCCAAGTACTCGTCGGTGATATCTTAAAGTTCTTAAACTTGACCACGATCCGACTGTTATTGCTGTTTTTTTCTGAACGATTCAAAGAGATTGTTTGGTTAATGTCAGTGAATTAAAAACATTTTTAGTCTATTTTTCAACTCGGAAAGTCAAATCTTAATTATTACAAACGGATCTACAATTTGGAATTTAAAAAAAAAATTAATAGTGAGTTACGTTTCTACAATTGAACTATTTTTTTTTCCATTTTTCCGTTGAATGGAAATCTCCCATAAGGTAGTGACGTCACTATACGGATTCTTCCGCATTCATCAAACAGTCGTGAACAGGGGGAAGAAAAAAAAAATAAATAAAAATAGAAAGAAGCTCCTGTGTTGAAGTCTTAGAAGTAAAGTTGTATGTACTATGGTGTATTGAGGGAGGGGGTGGTGATAGGGAAACGGAAAAAAAGGATATAAAGGGGGGAAGGGAGTGTGCAATCAGGCAATAAGAATCTCCCGCCAGGAAGTAGATTGCCCCCTTAGTTGATGGACCATTTGCAGTTGACAGTGGGTACGTCTGGCCAGACGTCCTTACCAGAGGGGTGAAGGTTAGGGGGTGGTTCACTCCTTCCTTAACAATTGTAGCCCCCCCCCCCTCCACCATTTCCCTATTCTCAACAAACATCGTTCCGTTTTGCATTCAACAAATACATATTTTTAAAGGATAAAAACACTATTTGAATTTTATACAATAGTGAGAAAATACTGGTCGCCCTACTTGGCTGAAAAATCACCTAAGTCAACTAACTTTCTTATTCATTTAAAATGGTTTGTATTAAGGCGAGGATGTAGAAAACTCGATCTAAGGGCAATGTTTTTGCAGTTTCATAAAACAATTTTGGGGGGTAAAATACATTAAATACTTCTGCAGTATAAGCATAGAGTTTAATTTTCTACACACAATTTACAACAATTGTTTAATATCTGTCAAAATCACTGTATCTTTAGACAAGAAACATTTGTCATTAAATTCCAGAACACTCTTGACAGATATTCAACAACTGTTGATATCACCATGTGAATAAATTAAAGCTATATATTTCTACTGAAGCAAAGATCTATTTATTTTGGTAAAAAAAAAGTTTTACCATAAAAACTACAAAACCATGCCCCTAGCTCACGTTCTCAACGCTCCCACCTTAAAGCCTAGGGACAGCTAATGTTTTTTGATTTTAGTGTAAATTTACATCTCAATACCTTTTTCCTAGAGATGACAACCATCATAATGGCATCCATACATTTATCCCGTTGGGATATTTAACGTTAAAGGTTTAAAAACAGATATTAAACAAGCACTTGACTTATAAACTAGTTTAGTTTTAAAACAAACAAAGCCCCCAGTATTTTATTCGTTATTTTACTAAAAGGAAGTAACCCACTTTCATCAATTACGTATTTTATGGTGTTCTGTTAATCGAACCGGGATCATTCAGTTGATTAGAAAAACCCACTACTGAGTTGATTACAATTTTGGACATGGACCAAAGCATAATTATCGTTCCGGTCAGCTTTGCATCTAATGAAAGGTTAAGGGTTTTAAATCCTTGCTAGGTGTACTGAAGAGGATTTTTCCTAAATTATTCCCCACTCTTCTTCCACCCAAAATTGGGTGCATTTCCTGTAAATTATTTATTCCTCTTTTTATACCACATTAGTGTAAATATGTAGCTCCCCCAAACGTGATGCAAAAAATTATAACCTCCAGTACATGTCTTTTGGAATCTAATATAATTTTAAATGAATCTACAGTACTTTACATTTTAAAATAAAAATTTTATTTGTAAAATATAATAGTGCATATTTATTGCAACGTTCATGGATTAGGAGGGAGAGGAAGGGGGGGGGGGGAACACAAATTTTCTGAAACATTAACGTCATATCTGGTCTCATAACATGTTTTGACAAGTATTCAGAAAGTGAAATATGGCATTCGGCTCTTTCAGCAAACCGTGGAAGTTAAATACAGACAAAAAATAAGTACCCCGATGAAAGTTACGTAGATTAAGAGTTGAACGTAGAATTCAGTTTGTTAATCTGTTTGATGGAATAAGGGAGGGGAGGTAAACACAGTGTTGGGAGAGAGAATAAAAAGGGAGGCTATTGTAGAGCCAGTAAAATAAAGTTATTTGCTCACAAGGGGGCCAGTTTCATAGTCAGACTAGCTGAGCCCGTGGTGTAGTCGTCGACGCACCTGGATGACCACGGACACACACGACACTGGTAGCGTAGCTGAAAGCGGAGACCAGAGAAGTCAGGAATACTAGCTATGGACACACACACACAGAGTATCAGAGCGCTTAAAGATCTGTTCAGTCTCTGAACAGCCACGGAATCTCGAGCAGAAATCTGATGTTAGTTGAGAATACAGATTTGAATTTCGTATTATTAACTCATTTCATAAAGATGAGTGTATCCACGAAATAAAATAACAACGAGAAGTATATGGAGAATTCTATCATGTATGTTCAAAAGTTTGAAAATATTCAACTAATTTTTTACTTTCTAGCTATCTTACAACTAGAGAAAGTATTTAGACTGTCAAAAAAATTGAACTCGAGATTTTGATAAATCTCGACGTTCCATGACCCCCCCCGAATCCGAAAGAGTGGTTTTTGAATTTCCGTCTGTCTGTCTGTCTACCTCCAACTAAAGCCTAAACCATTTTACTGATCGGGCTAAAACTTGATTTCTAGGGTTTTCATAGGGTTGCCCGCGGGGTTTTTGCAATTGGGTATCTAACCCTAAAACTAAGGGTAGTTTACTGAAGGGCAAAAGAGAAAAATTTGATTTTCTCAAATCCGGTTATAACGATTTTTAATAAATTTCATTTATAAGCTTTTAAAAATATTCCAATCAAAATGACTACTCTCATTATTTCGGCAAAATGTTTTTAAGGGCTTCGGTCTGATGCATAAATTAACATCATTTAAAAAAAATCATATCTCCGAAATTATCTGAGATATGAAATTATTTATCATTACAAATATGTTGAACTATTTATAATACAAATATTTTACTCGAAGCATAATTTTATAAGGCCAATAACCTTTAAGCTATAAGCAGATATTTTTATTTTTCTAACTTTTCTAACACAAAAGTTAAAGTAATGCGACCTTAAGAAAATCTAACTTGAAATGTTGATGGATGTCGACGTATCATGCATGATCCCCAGAACCCTAAAAATTGGTCTTTGCAATGCCGTCTGTCTGTTTGTTTAAACATAAAATTAAGAGTAATTTAATAACGGGTGAAAAGAGAAAAATCGATTTTATCAAAATCGACATTGATGATTTTGACTAAAATTCGTATCTAGGCGTTGATTAAGATTATAAATAAACTGGATATTTTCATTTTCCCAGGAAAATAACTTTAAGGGTACTTTGCAGGAGTAGAAACTTCCGTATCTCCAAAACTATTTGAAATACTAAATAACTTATCATTGCACAAATGTAGTAATATTAAAAATAAAAAACTTTAACATAAAATATATTTTTTTTAAACTAACAGCTTCTGAGATATTGACAAATATATTAATACAATTTTGTGAGCTTTAGCTGTAAATAGATACTACTTAAGTTTCAACGGAATATTTCTCCAATGCCATAGAATAATTAAATATAAGTAAGGCTCTAAAAGATTATGTTGTTTTTCCTATAACCTCTTAGGAGAAATGTTTATACAAAAATTATCTATCTCCATTTTAGACTCAATAGTCAATATTTACATTTTTATTGGCCAAAATCTTCCTAAATGGTTTTCCACTCTCCCCCCACGCAAATGTGAGTTCACTTCCTCTAATTTAACATTCCCAATTCCTAATCCATTAGAGTAACTAGTACTTAAAGCGTATAACCCAAACGGATAGTAAGACGTGGTGCTAAATATTATTATTATTGGTCAAAATTTATAAATGACAATTTAATAGCAATTCGATGACATGATGATGTGCAACACCTAATAAAATGTCGAAAAATTTAACCAGAAGTTGAAATTTTAATGTGAAGTGTTGACCCTTGTGGACCCAATATTGATATTTTTTTATCGGTCCAAATATACTGATGAGTACATTAATTCTTTAAAAATTAAATTATAAAATTTAAAACTGGGGCTCAAAAAAAGTTTTAGATAAATATAGTGCAATTTATGCTAGGGTTTGCTGGTGTATATTATTTCGTCTCACATATATTACGAATTTTGAGTAAATATATAAATTTTTTAACAATAGAGCGAGAAAGTCCTTGCGTAGTTCCATACCCTTTATTTTATCATACGAAGATATCAATAAATAGTTTATGATGTTCTATTATCTTAATTCTTCTGCCAAAGAGGAATTCTCTAGTTAACTTCAGAAATCAGTGGTTCACCATACATTTCAGCAAAATCACTTTACTACAATTAAATATAACTCTCAGAAAGTATAGTCCATCAGCCTCAACCAGTCTCAAATCACAAAGTGAATTGTCCGCTCAGAAACCAGGTCCACTATACGCGCCTATCTCCTCTCTTCACCGATGTCAGATGAGTTCTTTGCGAGGCCGCCACCATTGATCTTTGTATGTTTGAATTGTAAGCTCTGCTCTGCTTTCCGCTAACATTGTCGTGTTTGTCCGTGGTCCTTTTACCCTGGGCCAAGCTCTGTGCCACCAGAGTGGCTAATAGTCTATAGACAGGCGTCCGAGCTGGATGTTGTGTCTCTCCCGTTCAATAATCCCACACGCTAAAAAAAAAAGTTAAACTTAGTACTCTACAAGTGTGGTTCTACGCTAAACACAAGGCGATATTTACCTTGACCAGAATATAAACTGTGCAACTAGCCCATTACACTCAAGCTAAGGTAAGTGTCGTCTTTGTATTTAGCCCAACACCGCTCTTAAGAAGTACTAAGTCTAACTATGTAACTTGCCCTGTGTCAGTTTTAAGTTTGGTCTTTCCACTTTATCCAGCGAGGGAATGGAGTAAACATTTTGTCCAATGGAACAGAGCTAGATGTGCGTCGGCGTTCTTGAATTTGATTCGGAAGGCCAGGATGGTATCTCTTAAGGTGGGAGTGGAAAACTATTTAGGATAAATCATCCTTGGTTGAGATTGAGACTCAATCTTCTCGCCTTCCGCAGTCTACTCTACTGCAAGAGTATCGCCTTGAACCAAGCAGCTGCTGAAGTCAAAAACATCTTCTTTACTTAATTTCTTTAGTATAGTATTTTGACCTTATATACGGCAAATAATCATATATATATATATATATAAATAAATAAATAAATAAATAAATTTATTTAGATAAAATTACTTGTTTGTTCAGTTCTTTTGTAAGCCTTTTTAATCCCGTTCCTTAAATAATACTTTTGTTATCGCACTTGCCTTCTGAAATCACGGTCAACAGTTCGATTCCCAAACTATTCTAAAATTATCATTGATACATTCGGTTATCATTCTTTCAAAAGGGAATAAAAATATATTTTTTAGGATTAGGTCAATAAAAAATTATTATTTTTAGGATTGGGTCAGTTTTTACGTATGGTGCTGATAAAACATTTGGGAAGTTCACATTAATTACCTCTAGTAAACAAATGTTCAAATAATCCTTTACAAAACCAAGACCTGTGTGGTTTATGTAAAAAGAAATATATGACGAAACCAGGAAATATCTTTTCATCTTTACCGACTTACAATACTTTCTGTAAGAGGCTTACAAACTAAAATAATGGAATGGAATATCACGTGACGAGTAACTTGAAAGAAACAGCTACTAGACATTATAAAAGAAAAGGAAACTCAATACGAGAACAACAATATGAATAGTTAAGAGCTACGAGGGGGGAAGAGGGAGTATGGTGGGGATGGAACCCGAAACTGAGTACTTCTCCCCCTCACTCCCCCCCCAAATTGCTTATATTTATATAGTCAAACACACATTTCACTTTGGTATTGTATAAATGAAAATGCTCGTTGAAAAGATGGAAGTCTTTTTGTGTGTGTGGGTTTGTTTATATTACCATATAAAAAAGTTTTAAAACCAAAGTCTAATGGTGAAATAAAGTCAGAAAGTGAAGTGAGATAAAAATAAAAAGTTAGATATGAAATGTAAATATTATATGCTATTTTTTAGTGTTAAGGTGGTATGGAAGGGATTTAAGAAAAGGCCAGTGTTTTTTTGCAGTTTTTATGGCAAAATATTTTTTTTTTGGTCTAAAATAAAGAAAATATTGCTCCATTACAAACATAGAATCAAATTTTCTTCACACGATAACCTTAAAATTTCTAGAATATCTGTTAAGCATATCCTGTAATTTAATGACAACTTTTCCTCTTAATTTAAAAAGGTCTGTTAGATAATGCCGCCATGGTCATGGCAGATATTCATGAAATGTTGATTTCAACATGTGAAGAAAATTAAACTCTACGTTTCTACTAGAGCAATATTTAATTTATTTTGGCCAAGAAAAAGTATTACCATAAAAACTGCAAAAATACTGGCCTTTTCACGCGTCCCCTTCAATCCCACCTTAATTGAATTACTTCCATACGTTTGAGATTTGGTGATTAGAGAATTTACTGTGACATTTAAATGAAAACGACTTCACTAAAACGTTTGGTGGTTTCGGTGATAGGATGGAAAAAGTGTTCATATGTGTGTTTATTACTCGTATCAACTATATTTTAACCCGCCTCGATGGCGTAGTTAGCTGACGCGCTAGTCGTATTGTG
>CABFVX010000038.1:345950-401243 GCA_902151425.1 Timema shepardi | reverse complement strand
CCGAATGCCGAGGATGGGGAGATCAAGGTTCGAATCTCGGTAGGGTGAACTAGGGGTGGTTTTTCCTAAATGGTTTTCCACTCTACCTCCACAAAAATGCGGGTTCACTTCCTCTAATTCAACCCCCTCAAATCCTAATCCATTAGAGTAATTAGTACTTAGAGCGTATAACCCGAACGGGTAGTTAGACGCGGTGCTAAATAATAATAATAAATAATAACTGTATTTTAGAATTTGTTTATCCACACTGGTGTTCACCTGGAAAACAATGGCGTCAGTCTCATATAGTTTGATAGTATCAGGGATGTCGACGCTGGAGTCCCAGCTTAATGCACTGAATAAGTTTTATCTAAACAATATTTCTTCTGCATTAATGCAGATACACTTGTTATGGCCGGTCGCCATTTCATAGAAAATGTGATCACACATACATTTAAATAATATTAGAGATGTTTACTATTTTATAACTAACTAATTTAATAACATGAAATATAAAATATACAATCATTTACAAAAGATGGCTTGATATATGGTATCTGTCCCTGGGTAAACTACTATAACTCTACAATATTCTTGGACCATGCAGAGGGCCTAAGTTTAACAACATCCTCTGATGAAGTACCGGACACAGCCGTGTTACTAGTCAGTCAGTCTGTCCCTGGGTGAACTCCGGGTTATGAACCGACCGTTCATCCCTAACTGGAATTTACATTAACACTACACTAGACATTGTCTCAAGACTAGGAAGGTAATCGTGAGTTGGGCGGCCGTCTCAAGTTGCAACTATTCCTAGTTTCAACACTGAATTTCTGTAGCTGCACATTATTAATCTTGAGTGCATACAATGTCCAACATATTGTTATATCCTAACAATATTCCTTGAAATATTAACATCCTGATCCTTACGCCATTATTATTAATACCCTAATATTATTATTATTTTCACCGCATCCTACTACCCGTTCGGGTTATACGCACTTACGCTAATGTGTAATGTTAGGGTGACTGTGAGATGAAATGAAGGACCTACAGTTTAACGTGAAATCCGAACCACGGTGGAGGCCTGGAATTCCTCACATTCACAAGATGTCTTGTCAGAGGTGAAGGAAGGGTTTGGTAATCATATAAATCTTTGCCGGGACCGAGGATTGAACCCCGGCCGCCAGCATAGAAGTCTGACACCTTACCCCTAGACCGCCTGGTCACCAATACCCTAATAGACTGAAAGGATAGTAAGATGGGTACCACAGGAAATATTGACTATAGTGCTTATAGTTTGAAACTTTTGCTTTACTTATTAGTCGAATGTAGTTTAAAAATTGACATCTGATCACGGGAAAGTAACCCAGAAACAACCTATAATCCTCAAAATATTCTCATTTCAATAAACACTAATTACTAGTATCAGTGGTCGCATGGTCCAAGGTGAGATAACACTTTGATGACAGGAGAGATATAACCTCGACTTCCGGTTGGGTGTACTGAAGATGGTTTTTATTAAATATTTTTCTACTATCCCTTCAAGCAAATATGAGTACACTTTCTATAAAATTCAACCTTCCTCAACCCCCTCAAAAAATTATGGTAATTAGGACAATACATGAAAAGCATAAACTAGCACTTTTATCTCTTATAGTTCTTGAATTGTAATTATTTGAAAATATATAATCACAATTTATAGATTATAACTAACATAATCATCATCAACAGCCTCCAGCGCTGATTGGGTCTGTTTGAAACATAAGCCCCTCTACCACCTCCTTTCCTCCCACCATATCTATTACTACCCCTTATTCCAGTCCTCTTCTCCCTCCTCCACACTGGCTGGGTCTGTTTGAAACATAAGCCCCTCTACCACCTCCTTTCCTCCCACCATATCTATTACTACCCCTTATTCCTGTCCTCTTCTCCCTCCTCCACACTGGCTGGTTCTGTTTGAAACATAAGCCCCTCTACCACCTCCTTTCCTCCCACCATATCTATTACTACCCCTTATTCCTATCCTCTTCTCCCTCCTCCACACTGGCTGGGTCTGTTTGAAACACAAGCCCCTCTACCACCTCCTTTCCTCCCACCATATCTATTACTCCCCCTTATTCCGGTCCTCTTCTCCCTCCTCCACACTGGCTGGGTCTGTTTGAAACATAAGCATCACTAATACCTCCTTTCCTTCAACCACCTCTCTCCCTCCCCCTAGGCCTGATCCTCTCCTCATTCCTCCTCACTCCTCTCTACCCCCTTCAGTCATCTGTCGCTTGGTCTTCCTCTCTTCCCCCACCTTGTTCCAGTCCTCTTCTTTCTCCTCCACATTCCTCCTTACTCCCATCTGTACTAGGTATTCCTCTCAGCTTCTTACCTCCCCTCTCCATATCCAACATCCTCCTGGCTCATCCCTTCCCTCTTCATTCTTCTCACATGACCATACCACCTTAGTCATGACGTCTCTATCCTGTCCTGTACTATCTCTTCCTCTACTATTCCTCTTTATCTCTCATTTATTATCCTGTCAAACTTCGTTATACCGATCCAGCTTCTCAGGAATGTTATTTCAGTCACTTGCACTCCTATTCTATCCTGTTCCTTCACTACCAACGTTTCTGCAGCGCACCTCAATAATGGTAAGTGATAGTTGTGGAACACTCCTTTACTAACTATAAATTGTTAAATTTGTACAACACATTTTTTGTTGTCGAATTAACCTAAAAGTTATCTATACTTTATATTATATAAGCATTTATTAAGATTATAATTATACTATTTTTAGCGTGTCTGCTTACTGAGCTAAGGGTTCCGGGTTTGATTCCCAGCATTACCCGAAAATTTATCATCGGTGAAATGTGGGTTTAGCCTTTTCAAAGTGATGAATTAAAATCTGCGGACTGAATGTTGTGCTTGCCCTGGCCTTAATTTTTATTATGAGGCATAGGAATCACTGACGGTCCTAACAAGCAGTTAGTGGAAAATATATAGCTTGAATAAAAAAAACCTAGCCAGATCACAGGCTGGAAACAATAATGTATGTAAAATAAAATAATATTTATATTTATGAAGCTATTATCTGTGTATTTCACAAACACTTTCCACGTTAATTTGGGCGCAGATTCTCTGCCCCTTGTATTAGGCAGCTATAGTAGCCCCAAGGCTTCTTTGGTGCTGACTGACAGCTTTGAAAAGATACCAGACCAAATTAAGTATCCCTACCCCGAACCATATAAACTGCAAATATATGTGTTTAGCAGCTGTCACTTCTGACGGTCAAAATTTTGATATATAGCTAAATGTTGACTGTCAGAAGTCAGCTGTGACCTGTCAGTCAGCACCAAAGAAGCCACGGGGCTACTATAGTAGCCTTGGGGTTGAAGGTAATACAAATCAATAGTATAAATAAATTTCTTTGATTTCTTTGAACACAACTTTTCCTCCTTATTAAATCAACAACCCAAGTGTTGGTTGGCTTCAATTTTCATATATCCGTAGTTGGGCATACACACAGACCTTTGGTTGGTTAGTTCTACCCGAACCATCTGTTTTAAATCTCATGTATTATTGGAGATCAAGAAGTGTAGGGGTTTACCGTTGTCGTCTTCAACTGAATTTTTTATGAGTGAGCGCGAACGGGCAGTTTTGCTGGGGGAAGGTATTTTCACATACCTCCCAGGGTTCTTTTACATGGCCACAATCAACATGGGACAGACAGCTTTACTTCCCTCCTGTGCTACGGAATTTTATCACTCGAGAAAAATCCATAGTTCCCCAGCTGGGTTGGAACCCACGAACATCGGGTTCCCAAGGTCAGCACTATACACCAATACTAAACCAAGTCTAATGGCTTTTTTTTTAGTAACCTAATAACTATTATCGACTTTGGCAAAGGACCAAATTAAATCTGATATCGATCCTTGTTTTACATGAATTTCACTTCAGTCGACCTTTATTCATTCAAATTCAAATTAAAGAATCCTCACTAAGTGTGTTCCAGGCGATTCCTTATTTTTATCTGTCTTGATTTCTGACTAACATCCTCCCCCCTCGGCCCGATTTGTAAGTATAATGAAATTGTTAGCAAACCTCTTTCCATCCTCTTCTTTTTTTAGTCCTTCACCCCTAGAAGAGTGTGTAACAAGACGGGATGATTTAGAGGGAAGGAGAGAGGAAGCGTGGAAGAATGGAGGAAGAACAGAGAGCAGACGAAAGGCGCTAAGGGAAAAAAAACTGTTCTTAGGAGTTTTAACAGACGATTGAGTAGCAGTTTTACGGTCTGTAGAGACATTGGCGCGGAATACAGTGCCTTACATAAAAGTATCAACATACAAAAGGACCAGCATCGGTGGGCAAGCCGACTATATGTTAGGCTCAATATGGTCTGGTTTGCTAGAAGGTCAGTGTTTTGAGTCGAGACTGGATGTACGGAGGTAAATTATTTTTATAGAGCAGTTTTTGAAAACATCTTGCACGCAGATGCTGATACATTTTATCAGATATTATTACCTTTTTCATCTCCAAATACTAGAATATTTAAAATTTATTAAGCTTGAACGAATAGTAAAACGGAGAGATATACGTTTCTTCTTCTTTTTTTTTAGCTCCGTATCTTAATGTTCGTTCGGGATACAGACTACGCATACTTAGTAGTGGCGTTGATATGTTAGGTGATAATAAAGGTTGATTTATAGAACATGTGCCCGCATTTGTGTGAAGGGAGAGTGGGAAAGCATTAAGGGAAAATCACGCTTAGTATATCTGACAGGGATATTAAAATCAAGTTACCCGTTATAGGCAGTTCAGTCCATTTAAAAAGTGATGTTTTAGTATACCATTTGTGCGTATAACCCGAACGGGTAGTAAGACGCGGTGCTAATAATAATAGTATACCATTTAGGCACCGAGGCAGGTATGCATGTACTAGATATCATATCATTTGATAAATATTTTACGACTCGGTGCGATACGCTATAGTTTGTACCTAACTGAAGATTTAAAACCTTAGCTCAGTACGTGGCATGCCTGTATTACTAATCTAACTATCTTAGATTATATTACCAGCAGGGACAATAGTTTAACAGATGTGTTGTGTGACCTGGTGGTCTAGGGGTAAGGTGTCAGACTTCTGTGCTGGGGGTCCGGGGCTCAATTCTCGGTCCCGGCACAGATTTATCTGATTACCGAACCTTTCCTTCACCTCTGACAAGACGTGTATTGATCACAACTTGTTAATGTGTGGAATGCCAGGTATCAACCGTGGTTCGGATCCCACGTTAAACTGTAGGTCCTCCATTTCATCTCACAATCACCCTACCATTACACATTAGCGTAAGTGCTGTAAGTGCGTATAACCCGAACGGGTAGTAAGACGCGGTGCTAATAATAATAATAATAATAATTATTATTATTATTATTATTATTTATCTAACAATTTGCAAGTTTAGGGTTTTCCCTTTCTAATAGATGAAATGACCGTAGGGGGACTGGGTCCTGTATCTGATCTCAAGAAATGCTAGTTTGCTAACTATGGGATTATTTAACTATTGGTTTAGAGAGTGAATGGTAAATACCACAAAACAAAATAATTCTTTTGTTATTTTAACGTC
This sequence comes from Timema shepardi, assembly GCA_902151425.1. Lineage (NCBI taxonomy): Eukaryota > Metazoa > Arthropoda > Insecta > Phasmatodea > Timematidae > Timema > Timema shepardi. The sequence continues at coordinate 395,655 of CABFVX010000038.1, read as the reverse complement.
AAAAGGCCATGAATTAGTAACTTGAGTGCTCGTCCATAAATAAAGAGGACCATAGTTTAATTCAGTGTCATAAAATGAGAGTGTTTTAGCTAATATTATTTATAAACGGTCTAATTCTGTTATCTAATTAAAAACTAGCTAGTTGTGATAAAAGGGTGTATAATAACTTAACGTACTACCATTGGATATGTTAGTTTGTTAGTTGCATGATGATTTAGTATCTTTATTTAAAAAGACATATCTAAATATCACAATAAATAATGAAATAAGGATCTGAAAAATAGTTGATCTATTAATCTATATAATAAATAATTGAACACCAAACCCGAATACAATTATTGTTGAAAGCATTAACCTCGAAATCCCTAATAAAATTTTATTTCTCTATTAACATCATCCATTCTACTAGATATCACAGTATGGTGCTGGTTCTAGATTTGTAGTATTGTCTGTGATGTATTAGGTTAAGTTACTTTTATATTTTATTTTGATGTTTGCATGAAAAGTAAGTGTGAGTTAAATTCCTTAGAAATATAATCTTTTAAGGTGTAAGCGAGAGTACACAAGTAAAGTTAAGTATTTTTGTACTTATTATAGCAAATAATGTTTTGACCAAAATAAATCAAATATTATTCCAATATAAATATAAAAAGTTTAATTTTATGATCTCAACATGTGTTGAATATCTCTCAATAGATGTTTTTAGATTATTATACAAAGTTGTCATTAAATTCCAGGGCAACCTGACAGATATTCAAGAATTGTTGAGATTAGCATGTGAGGAAAATGTAAAACTATGTTTGTATTTAAGCAATATTTGATTTATTTTAATTAAACTATATTTGTATATACAAATTTCAAAAACAGTGACCTATTCTCACGTCCCCTTTCACCCTACCTAACACAGTAATGAATTATACTTATACGTTTAGAAAATAAAGCTATACAAATTATTTCATTAGTTTAATAGCAATATTTATACTCAATATCAACAATGATTATATAAATATGATGAAAATTGAGTGTAGGTGTATGGCTAAACTCTTCGTGAACAGTCTTGATATTGATATAACTGTAATTTAACGAGGGATTTTTTAATTATCATTTGAGATATAAAATTTTCACTTTATGAACCAACAGACACAACACACACACTCCCGACCATTAATTCCTCACTGTTAAAGGGGGACCCCCAGTTTCACCAATGATCCATTTTTTTTTTACTATGTTGGGATTTCAACAAGGGATATTTAGCTCAAGGATATTTTAATTAAGTGAATGTTATAAAACTCTAATTTTTCTATATAAGAAATGGACCTATCAATAGATTGTATGAAAGGGGTACAGTATATTTAATACATTTAGCTGATAAAACTTTTAATCGAAATGTTTTAGTTTGTAACTAGATAATATTTTACTATTAAAGCCTTTTAAAGGTATATTTTTTCATTTTGTATTTGTTTGTTCATTAAAATAACTACTATTTGTACAATTATTATTATTATTATTATTATTAGCACCGCGTCTTACTACCCGTTCGGGTTATACGCACTTACGCTAATGTGTAATGGTAGGGTGATTGTGGAAATGAAGGACCTACAGTTTAACGTGGAATCCGAACCACGGTGGAGGCCTGGCATTCCCCACATTTACAAGATGTCTTGTCAGAGGTGAAGGAAGGGTTTAATAATCAGATGAATCTTTGCCGCGACCGAGGATTGAACCCCGGCCGCCAGCACAGAAGACTGACACCTTACCCCTTAACCACCAGGTCACCTATTTGTACAATTCCTGGTTATAAAGTTAAAGTGTGAAATAAATTGTATAATTTAAAATGTTTTGTTATTTCTTATATATTGTAAGCTTGTGTCTAAAATATTTATGTTTAGTGTTAAAATTTTGAATATTTACTATGATAATAAATTACATTAAGAACTTATGAAACTATCTGAAGACCAAAATAAAATGAGCTCTTAGTTGATTTTAGTTTTTACAATTTTAACTAGACTGTACAAACTCTCCCATTCGATTTCAATGGTGTTCTTGGAAGATTTAACACGACGAAGACTTAGCGGAAACATTGATTTACATAGAAAAAAAACTTGGAGCTGTAGACTTTAGAAATATGATCCAGTCCTTTTAGGGTGTGGGATAAACTTAGTCAAATATCTATGAAACTAGAATAAGGTCTAGGATTTCTGAATAAGTTCCTTTCACAAACACGTTCCAAACATCACAAGTTTATATTAACAAGAATTCACCCAAGTTTAATGGAGTAGAGATTTCGAATGGCAGCACATTCCATCTTGCTTTATTCAAATACATACATGTTTAATAGGAAAAAGGAATTTGAAACACATTTGAAAAGATAAACATTATAACAAATAAATATTTTAGATTTCATTTCATTTTCTTAATATATTTTCTGTAGTAAGAATTTTGCGGGTAAATAAATGGACTAGCAAACCGTTTTAAAATTAATAAACAATATTTAGATTTTAAAGCTTATATATAAAGCTTATAACAAACATTTATTAGTTTGCTAGCTGCTTTTAAAAAAATCCACCCACTTTTAAAAATCATATTCACATTAAATAATAATAAATAACATTTACTCTTTATACTATATATATATGGACAAAGCTTTCATAAAAATGTATTCAAAGGAGTGAACCATACATTATTACTAGAGAATTTAATTTTAACATATGTGTAAGAAACTTCAAAACTAATAGTTATGTAAACAGTAGACCCTGCTCCTTACACTCTAAAAATTCTAAGTACATCATAATAAGAATTATTTCATGTTCTTATCGTTATTAGAGTCCTAAGCTTTATCTTTAGATAAATTTATGTTTGAATTCCATGTTGAAATATCTATTATAATTTCTCCTTGGATATCAAATGGGTATTCTTTTTCTTGGTGACCAAGCTAGAGATAAAAAAATAATACTATACATAAAAGTATTTTATGTACATACATAATAATTATTGTTCATTAGGGCTAAAACATAAGTCTCGCAATATATATCAACGTTTAAAAAATATGTCCTTTGTATCAAATAAAATATAATAATAATAATAATAAAGATCAAATGATTGCTTAAGATTAAAGACTAAAATCACTTGAGCAAAAATCATTTTGAAACGGATAATTAGGTAGCTAAAAAAATAACTTTATTGTTTGTCATACGCTTAAACAGGAACGTCTCTAAATAATTTCGTTAAAATTGTCACCCCGCGTTTGTAATCTGTAGTGGAACAAACAAACAGACATAAAAATGATTGGCTGTCATCTCTTAAATGATATTGAAATATAAAAACCTTGTACATAATTTTTACCGCTTAGGTTCAAAGTACTATTCTACAGATTTTAGTTAAAATTGGTCTAAAAATTTGAGAGATATCGTCTAACAAAATATGGAATGACAGGCAGACATATGAAGTAAAAATGCTAAAGTTTAAACAGAAACTATCTTTGTTTGATCAGCAAGTTTAAAAAATATATATATTTACTACATATATCATTATATATACAAATATATGTTTTATAGTGAATGTAATCTATAGATATGTTTTAAACTAATAATCGTAAATAATTTCTATAAATATTGAATATTTACATATACACACAGACACATATATATATAGCTTGAAACATTCTTCTTTAAATAGTTTTATCAAAGTATTCTACATATAGATATTTGAACAGTGTATTTTATGTATTGTACTTAATTTTAATTTTAATTAAAAAGGTTGGGTATGTGTCTAAAGCATTTAAGCATTTAGTAGAGATATGAGCAATAGTATCGACATATTTTATTTGATACCAGCTTGCCCACTTCTTTAAGCATATTCAATTCCTCTTATTTGAAGTAGAAAAGACAAAGGTGGGGTAGAAAAAATATATGGTTTTCCCTTGAATGCCAAGTAGAACACACGACTCAAGATTTGACTTTCAGTATATTAGATTGCTGTTAATAGGTAGGTCGAGATTAATATCTCGCTTGGGTCCTCTGGTTATTTTCATTAAGAAGATATCTCAACCTCTCTATTCGATATTTAAGTGTATTTAATATAAAATAGATTTCTAATCCATAATCCTGTTTTTCATCTGTTAAACCTAACTGTTAAACACAATAATATTAGTACAAATATAATTTATCAATTCTACATTAAGAAAGTCATAAATTTATTAATAATAATCCAGAACATACAAATTCCCTTATAAAAACAGTACGAATATAAGTATTAAATAAAGCAAAGTGATATTAAACTATCATGAAAGGTGTGTGGGGGGATGGGGGGGAATGGGCGAAGTACAATTTTAAATCAAATTTAGTTAGTGCTGCCAACTGTTAGAAAATCATAAGACCTTTCTAATACTCTTTAAATTATTATTAAACTAAGTGTCTGTCATTTTTAAAATTCATTTTAAAATAAAAGTATTTGCTGGGGTCATTATAGTGTTTGAGATCTATTAACGCGTTGTTGTACTTCAAAATGTGAGTACTGAGTAATTTAACTTTCTCCCTGTAGGTACTTTTAATATGTCTTGATTCAGAATAACAAAACTAAACAGAAACGTTAGTAGATTATAATATTCTTCTCATGCTCGTAATTCAGTCATATTTTATGAATGAGCCCCTTAGAATATTTTAAATGCATCTCGCATGACACAAAAGTATAATAGCTTGCTTGGATTTCAAATGACAAGGGATTGTTGACTTTGTGCAATCGTTCTGAAATATTCACGAGTACATTTTGTTTTTAGGAATTACAAAACAATGAATTTTTATTTTTATATGCAAAACATAATATTATTTATTAAATAGAAATAATTTTAGTATAATATATTTTTTACTCTCCGAGAAACAAAAAAATATTATATCTGTATATTTTTTATAGTAATATAAAGAGCTAATTAGTCACCGTAAGTTATATTATATTTCCACGGAGTGCCTAAAATATGTCTTTACACCTGGGTGGATTTGATTCTGTTTATTTAGTAGATTAAATGTAGAGCTAAAATGGGGAATGTATATGACGAAAGCAGATTTTTAAAACTCTCCAAATATTATGATGTGTAAATATCCTAGAAGGGGGAAAAAATTGTACATTGTTGTTTGGTCAAGTTTTCATTAAACCAAAAGGGGGATTATAAATACATCATTTTCATTTTTATATTGACTATACTGATTGTAAATGAAAATATAAAAATAAACAGATAGTCCTGATTTGGGACACTTGGGTGATCTAAAATGGTGCAGGAAATTAGTATTTTTGATAATTATTGGGTATTATAAAATGTTAGTTTTTACGGTTATATTATTATTATTTTGGATTCAAAGTTTTTACCAAAAACACAAATAAATTTAGAGCCCTTTTACCTTCAACACTTCTAAATGTGTCATTTCAACTACTAAATAGTAATTTCTAAATACTCTTCAAACAAATATAACATCTACAGTAACTATAATATATTAATCTTTATTAATATATGATAGTAATGAATATATGAGTACAATAATGTTTATTTGTAATTATGTATGTTTGGATATACTTATGCATATTTGGATGATTTTTTATATTTTTGTGTGGGTAGCTAACGTGCATTTTCTGAACACATTGATAATGTCAGCACCAAACTTATAAAATAATTCAAATTCAGTAAAAATCAACACCCGGCCTCCAAGCCATTAATTAATCACTGTGGAAGGAGAAACCCACATTTCACAAATTATTAATTTTTTGGACATGACAAGAATTGAGCCTGGGATCCTTAGCTCAGTAGACAGACACAGACATGAGTGCTTACACGCAAATAAAAAAGCCCATGTATACAGTTAATTATATATGTAATTATGTACACTCCGTTTAACTTTGATATTATTGTTCTTCATTTTGACGGACTATACTAATGCCCCATCTTTTAAACTACTAGCAATCCCACATGGCGTTGCCCGTGACCCACTGTGGTAAAAGAATTAAATAAGGCACCCCCCCTGCCCCCAAAGTGCCCGTATCTCTGAAACGTAATTCTAAACCAGATAAAAAATATTTTCTTCAATTTTTTTTTTAAAAATAGACTAATTATAAAGATAATTAAGATTTTTAAAAATCCGGCTTCGAGGTGTATTCGAACCCCCTTCCGTCCACTTGCTTTAAAAATTGCAGGCGTCTGCGTGTTGTAAATTTGGGTGGGCATCACACACAAACAAACACACACAGACAAACACTTCCCTTTATTAATATAGATGGCAAAGTAGAATGATACATGGTACGTTTGCTAGCTTTCAGTGTAAACTAGGGGTACAATTATATGTTTGTAAACGTAAGTGTATATATATTAACATAATTATTTTGATATATAGGCAGGAATGCATTTATTTACTAAGATGCTTTAAGCTAATATAGTTTATAATTGAAGATATGGTAACGGGGTCTGTTCTCAATTAGACAAGAAGTATTACCAGGCTAGTGAAGAAATTGTTTTTTATATTGTGTTTTTTATCACGGTATATTACTACCCGTTCTGGTTATATGCTTATAAACTAATTACAATAGTGGTTTTAGGGATAAGGAAGGTCGTATTTATAGGAATTATACCCACATTTGCGTAGACGGAGAGTGGAAAACCACTATGGAAAAAATCCTCCTAGTACACAAAACTGAAATTTGAAACTCAATCTCTCCATCATCGGCAGTCTAGTCTACCGCGAGAATAGTTTGTTATTATATTTTGGTATTTTTGTTTAGATAAGGAGCTAGTTATTTCCTAAAGTTTAGATTGAAATTAAATTGAATATTGAAAACCAAAATATATGCCTACCTGTTTTAAAAAAAGTGATGTATCTATTTGTGACTTACCCTCATCTGCAGGAGTTGACATCTCATGTATTCTGCTCGTGAAGCTTGGTCAGGACCGGCCACGGGGAAAGAACCCATGTACTGTAAAAACAAAACATTTTCATACTAAGGTGGTGACATCCTTCGACTTAATATATTTTAAAGTAATGGAGCGACACAGTCAAACGTACTTTTTCCTACAGTTTGTTATTATTAGGAACATATTTTTTAGAAATTAATTAATCAATAAACTACCCTTAAATACACTTTCTTAAGAATAGTATCCATATTATTTTGAGTATTATATGAAACTATCTTCAAATAAAATTTTCGAACAAAATCCTTTTACCCATTCAAGAAATATAAAAAATGTTCAATAAATATTTATTTGTAAACCACTCTTAAAAAACATTTTTCTTCCAAAAACAAATAAACAGTTCTATTTTATTTTGTAAAATACTTCCAGAAAAATTATTTCTAACAAATTTGATAGAACAATTTTAAAATATTTCAAATTGCTCAGAATTGAATATTTAGTAAATTTCTCTTAACTTTAAGATGAATCAAAATAATGATTTAGAGATGTATTATTAATATAGTAAGGATTTGGCGGAAGAATAGTTGTTGATTATTAGATTTACTAAAACAACATTAATATATTCATACATAAAGTCATGTTATCTACAGCTATCACTTTTGATAAATATTATCAACATCTATGAAATAAAAAATAATAATGTAGTAAAATCTTATCAATATTGGCCGCAAAGAAATATGTTTGCATTTTCTAGAGTTTTCTTCCAACTAAATCAGGATTTATAAAACAATCATCAAAGTATTAAGTTTAAACGAGATTCATAAAACTGTTTTGGGTATACCCTTGGGTACCGATGGAGTGATGGACAGTCAAACAAAAATTAAAACGTAAAGATTCATCATAATCTTGAGGCCAAACATATTAATATTATTTATTCAGTCTCTATATGGTAAAGTAATATTAGGTATAATATTAAGTTAGAGATAAACTTGTTATATGAACAATAATCAAATAATTATAAATCTGCTAACACCTATTTAATTTTTTCCCATTAAAACCATCAGGAAAACAGAAATTTTATTAGCAAAAATATATTCACCACGACAAATCTTTACTATCAAAATAAAATTTGAACTAATTCATTATCTATATCTACTTTATAGTAAGTTATAAATAGATATAAAATATATATTTTCATAGTTAAATATTTGAAATTGTTTCCTTGAAACTTTCCATTCCAATTTTTTATTGACGTCGTGTACTTTGAAAAGGACTTTTTCTGTTTTTAAAAAGGTTTTTAATTATATACTTTTATGCTCATGACAATTTATATATAATTATATATCACACATATGTATATATATATATATATACATTTCTAGAATACTGTTGAGATTAAAATGTGTAAAATTATTATTATATATATACATACATATATATATGCTATATATATGTTATATATATGTTATAAGTTATATATGCTATATATTATATATAACATATATATGTTTTATATAACTGTGAAAAACATTTGACTAAATGTACAAATGTATCTATTTAACCAACATTTTAATTATTTGGCCAAAAAACCGGTGCTTTGTTATCAAAACCGCGAAAATATTGACCATGGCCTGTATCCTATTCAAACCTTACTTAAAATTCTTATAGATCTGAAACTAAAGCTACTAAACTTTGCAATAAGAAAAAATCAAGATGCTCTTTAAGAAAAAGGTCATGACGCAATTTTTACTGAATGTTGTGTTTATTCACATCGGCATGGCCGCCCGACGGAAAACAACATTTTGTGGGCCTTGGAGAGAAGTGGGGAAGTCTAGGCTTATGTCCGGTGAAGTGAAAGATTGACGATCTCTCGTCCAGTTTTTGGAGACCTACAAATGTTCCCACCTACTGGGAAATATACGAGGTCAATTCAGAGATAAATCAACTCTCAAAACTATAAATTAAACAGTCTTAACTCCTGATTGGAAATGAGAGGCACTCGTAAATAAATATGAAAATATGCGCCCATTAAAACATTGTGTTTTTAGCCACGCATGATGAAGAATTCTGCACATATACAAAGAGATTAAAAACTTTTGGAAATATTAGTTTCCATATTGAATCATAAAGTAGTTTTTTAATAATTCCAAATTATTGAAATAAACACTCTAAATTAACAATGAAGAATGTTTAAAATACCTACTTACTCAATTAAACTATGCACTAGCAAGATTACTACCACAATTACAAATGCAACAAAGTTACATAGTTGTTTGTGTATTACTTTAAGGGATGAGTATTGGATTAAAATAGTGAAAGTTTACAATTTGTATTTAGACGTATAAAATACACATCGGACAGTAAGGGTTCCTATAAAAAAAAAGGTAGGGAGATAGTTGGTCCAGATGAATATGAATCCTTCCAAAATCCTTTTACTTATTTTGAGATAAATCATAAGAAACATTTATATATATATATATATATATAATTTTGACACTAGAACTTTGCTTAGAGTGTAGTGAAAATAAGGGATTATTTACTTAAGTTTCTCAATAGAAAATGTTGGTTCTAATACTACTACATGAATTAAATATTATTATGAAAACCACGAACCTGCTAATAACCGTAAAACAGAGTAACTTTAAAATTGATTTAGTTTTAACTATACTTAGCACTAAAGTGCCATTTTATTCATTATTTTCTAGACTAATGGAAACATTGAGCGGCTTAAAAAATCTATTTGTTTTGAAATAAATCATTTTTTCATGCATTCAAAAATATGCTTTTAGTATTCAAGCCCCACTTTTTTTAAATATGTATTAAAAATTTTAATACGCTTATCCTTACGTCATGCTTACCTTCTGGCTAATCCTTATATTTACACTAATGGGGTAGAATTGAGGAAGGTCTAAATTTTTAGGAGAGTTATCAGAATTCATGTGAAGAGAAAAAGTGGAAGACCATTAAGGGATAAACAACTAAGTAGACCTGAGCGGGATTCATACCCAGACAACCTGGTCTACAGAAAAAAAACAGACAAGACTAGACAGATATCTTCATCCAATTCTCTTTTCAATTGCGTTAGATCCTTATTTTCATCGTGCTTCAGGTCTACGAGCTGGATGACCTTTGTTGTAGACCTGTTTCGGTGGACGAATGGTCTAAGGAGTCACTATCACAAAATACTGGATCACCAATGACACGAGGGTCGAGATCATTTAACGTAATTAGTACCTAAGCGTATAGCCTGAACTGGTATTAAAACACTGTGCTAAAAATAATAATAATAATATCATATTGCGTGTCTGGGCTACATCACTTTTAGCTTATTTTGTGGGATGATTAGCCAGTACTAACGTACCGTTGTCCAGGGCATGCCCGAATGTACTAATCGTACATCCTTTCCATGGAGGCTCTTTCCATTTCCCGGTGAGATGAGGTGTTATTATAGTGATAGTGATTATAATGGTGATAGTAAGTATAAGGGTGTGGAACCAGTTGAAACACTTTAACCTAACTTAAGCATGACTAACCAAACCCTGGTGACTGTTAGGATAATTCCCCTATTGGGAAAAATACCCAAAATACCAGCCAGGAGCCTATCCTGGGATCCCTAGGCTCTTAGCCAGATGCAACAACCACTACATGTCGAGGAAGGTTACTATAATTATGATTAGTGTTGATAATCCCATTTCGTTGTAATGCAATTTCCGAGCTAGTATACTTGTTTTTAAACTACTTGCTTCCTGTAGGTAATCTTAAGGCTATTCACCTTAATATTCGAGAGCCTTTCCGTCTCTGTGGAGACTAGCTTTTTGGAGAAGATGTGACGTCATCACGGTAACGATTGTCATCTGACAAGCATGGTTTTTTGTACGCATGTAGTGTGAACTTTATTTTTTTCACTTAGTGTCCGCTACACTCTAAAGAGTGGTTGTCAAGAAAGAATATAGTGCCTCTGCTGCCCTTGCGTTGAGAGATGGACGACTGTTTACGACATCTAAATTCCCCTTACCCTTACCCCCTACCATCCCCATTCTCCACCACGAGTAAAGTAGTTGACATTTGTTTCAACGTCCATGTAAAAATAAAAGCAAATGTTGTTTCACCCTTAAGGCCCCGCCCATTTTTCACTCTACAAGAGTTTTATCAAAACATTTTTTTTTTTAAGTAAAACCTACATGATCTTCACTTGCTGAAGAAAGAGCTTCAATACTTCCTAATTTTTGAGAGCTAATTTGTTATATTTAAAGGTATCAAGGTGGGAGTTTGAGGAACGTGAACTAGGGGCACCGTTGTTCCATTTTTTTTTATAAAAAACACTTTTTTAGGCAAAATAAATCAAACTGTTCTTGAATATGAGCATTGAATTTAATTTTCTTCACATGATGATATCAATACTTGTTGAATATCTCTAATGAGAATAGCCGCTTTAAATGAGAAACTTATTAAATGAAGAGAACATTTTGTCTTCATGTGGAGAAAATAAAATTATATGTTTCTACTGGAAATTTATATGATTTTTTTCTATCCAAAAAAAGGTTGTCTGTGTAAAAAGTACAAAAGTACTTTCCTTAGCTCGCGTTCTATACATTCACACCTTAAGAAATTCTATGTCAAACTCATAGGCATAGCTAGTTTTTTTTACTGGAGGGTAGGTTAGGGAGAGTATCTGGGGTACAGAGGGTACATAGATAGCCAGGTCCTTACCCAGATATTTTTGGAAGGGTTTATGTAGTGTCTGTCTGGATTGGCCAGTGGGGATTCCACATTGCGATTTGCCAAGATCCTTCCTAATATTGAATATACATTTTTTAAGAATACAAAAAATACTATGCGCTTAGAAATTGATGAGAAGCACTAAATTATATTACTTATCATATTTTATAGACAAAGGAGATTGAAACTCCTTTCCTTTTTGGCGGAACTGGAAATAACCCATATCAACTTAACATTCAATTTTGTACGACATGAATAGTAAATATGTGATATGAAAAGGGCTTTATATTTGGTATTAAAATTTCTAATGTATATGTATGTATATTATTTTTGGTTTGGGGGTGGGACCATTACCCACTCTACCCCTCACTTGAGATGCCTTTGTTAAATCTCGGCTGTGATTTATAAATGTAAATACATGATGTAGCTGAATCCCTTAAATCAATGGTTGGCATGACTTATAACTAACATAACGACACATAATTATATTCCTAACATGGTGAAAATATAATAATAGGGTATGCATGATTTAATTGGTGTTTCTACTCTCATTGTGAATATTTGACGTCTTACGTAGTGCTAGTTCTAGAGTTGAGTGAGTTTGTAATTCCCGCGCTGCGATTGTCAATGTATTTATAAATGAATGCTAAATGTAACTTTGGGAACCTTAGTAGGAATTTAAAACGTGTAAAACCTAAATCTAGGGCAAATATATATTATAGTTAATTTAAATTGTATTTAATTAGCTTAAATAAGTATTTTTAAGAATACCAACATTATTATGTTATCAGTCACTTGCACAAATAAAAGGTAAAGGGTTGAATTATCTTTGAGGTAAAACTTTACATACACTTATAATCATATCTTTCTTGAGTAATCATAAGAAAATAAACTATCTAAAATATGTCAATGTCTACTTCTTAGTAAATCACAGAACTTTCAATTATAGTACTAAAAAGTGTATAAAATAATCTCTACATAATTATTTACAGGCATGTTACTATACGGATATAAATTCATTATATAAGTTAAATGTATTTTATTTTATTAATTATTTAAAGTAGAAAAATATCTTGAACACAATGTGTAAAAAATATTCCATTTAATTAATAATAACAATTTTAACGTATTGATTTTTTTAATAATTTGAGCTTAAATACATTTGTTGGTTATTTAAGGTATTAACAAAATATTTATCAAAAGAGATAAAAAATATTTTATCAATAATAGCTATATTCATATATATTATTTTTTAAAGAAAATTATTATACCAGTAAAGTAAGTAATTCTAAAAAGAAAGAAAGACAAAGTAAATTCAATTTGTTTCCTCTACAACGTTATTTCACCTCATTGAGTTCTTTCGGTACTCAATAAAAACTCACAGACCACAAAATATATTTCTAGAAATAACAAAAAAATATATAAGCCTAATATAATTTTTGTCTTTCCTGCACTCAACGATCCGTTAAAAGAAAGAAAACAGAGGGTTGAAAACATAAAGGAAACAGAAGAGATGAGGCAAAAATAAAAAGTTTTCCACGTAAGAGTAGAGTCGCGAACAAATTTAATTTGCCTTGTTTTCCTTTATCCAAACCGATCGCTAAAACAATATTGCTTAAAGTGGCTGAAAAGTCAGATAACTTTTTTTTTAAGAGGATAGTAAAGTTTTATATATATATATATATTTCTATTAGATTAAAAAAATAGTTCTTGACCGTCACTTGTGTAAAGTTAAGGTAAATAGAATCGTAATCTAGAGATATCAGCTTAGTATTCAAAAACATTTTCAAAAGCTGGGGGCTAGTAGAATAAACTTCATTCCCACTGAGATAATTAATATTACCTTATTTAACTTATTAGTTGCCATATTAACTAGTAAAGTATAGCTATAACTAAACAATTTTAACTATGATCAGCTAATTAAGATGGTGATCACATGTCTTACCGCCTGCTGAGGTTTTACGTATATGTAACTTTTCTAATGTGCTAAGGACATGAAAGGTTTAATTTAAAGGAAAGGAACCCACATTTACTTGGAGATAGAGAGGAAAACATCTAGAAAACACCACACTCAGTGCAACCGACCATGATTTGAACCCTGATCTCACCATCATCGACAGTCCAGAGTATTTCGAGAGTGACGCCTTAGACCATGTGACTAAGCGGGTTAGGGGTGAATTAGTTATTCCATGAAACTGAAATAAGTACGCATCCTGCTAAAATTGAGGAAACACTGTTATCAGACAGCGATAATCAGTTCTTACCTAAAATAATACGTTTGACAAAAATAATCAGAATAATTCCAAATCAAAGTGATTTAAAACATAAATGTATCAACCTGGGATTGAACTAATGTATCTCACCCACTTTGGTGGCCTCGTGGTCTAAAGTCTTACTTTCGTGTTAAGGCTAGGCTGCCAAAATATGAGGAAATTTGGGTTCAATCCCGGTTGGGTGCACTGAGGTAGGTTTCCCTTAAATGGTTTTCCACTCTTTATCTCTCCACGCAAATGCTGGTGCAATTCCTCTAAATTTAATTTTCCAAATACCTAAAACGTTATGGCAATTAGTACATAGGCGTACATTATTATTATTAGCACCACGTCTTACTACCCGTTCGGGTTATACGTACTTACGCTAATGTGTAATGGTAGGGTGATAGTGATATGAAATGAAGGACCTACAGTTTAACGTGGAATCCGAACCACGGTGGAGACCTGGCATTCCTCACATTCACAAGATGTCTTGTCAGAGGTGAAGGAAGGGTTTGGTAATCAGATAAATCTGTGCCGAGACCGAGGATTGAACCCCGGCCGCCAGCACAGAAGTCTGACACCTTACCCCTAGACCGCCAGATCACCCATAGGCGTACAACCCGGACGGTTAGTAAGACACGGTGCTAAAACAAAAATTAGTATATTTAAAGCTAAATCTCTAAGTTCCTTATTAGATGAGGCAATAGGAGGGGAGACCTATACTGCAAACTCGTTTAACCGAGACGAGACGTTCTGTAAGGGATGACCTTGAGGTCTCTGAACAGTAGGGTGTTTGGTAGGGATGAAAAAGAAGAAGAAGAAGGAAAGAACGAAGGCAAAAAGTAATTCAATCAGAGAACAAGAAGAAAACAGCTCGTGGTCCGATCCAGAAAGAGACCAATCAATCAGTTGAGCACTTTCTTCGGTACTCACCCTCTTTGCTTCCAACCCTCTAACCACCCCCTCCCCCTCCTCCTCCATACACCACAGTTTCTTCTCCTCCTTACTTCCGGGACAAGAAAGTATTATACCGAGGACTGACTATTTCGAGTCACATCCCCCTTTCCAATGTGTCACGGTTGATCAACTCCTGGTATTTCCTTTTTTTTTGGAGAACTTTTAGAAACGTCGCCCCTTCAACTTCAACTGTATTAATCTTCAACACTTGAGCGTCCAAAGAGATAGTAGGATCCTGTTTTTCATTTATTTAGTTCTGTTCTCATTAGTTATTGGAATAAACGATGAGAGAAGGAAATTTCTTGGAAAGGTAGTTTATCTTGTACAGTTGGTAAACAACTTTGTTTGTATGGCAGACTTGGGGAATATGGGTATCAATATCCAAAAACTACATGGACATCAGTTACCAAATGACTTACTGAACTACTGATTCATATTGATGATTAACTTTGTTCCTTTTCAATGCGCCATTCTTTATAAAACAAAATCAAATGTGATCCGCTTTAGTGGCCGCTAGTTTTATCGCGTTACTCTCGGATTAGATTGTCGGAGAAGGAGAGATTGAGGTTAGATCCCGGTCGGGTGTATTGAGGGAACTTTTCCACTCGACCTCCCCGCAAATGAAGGCACACTTCATCTCAATTGAACCTTCCTAATCCCCAGAGCCCTGCGTTTGTGGAGTTCGCGATAATTCGCGAATGTTAGATATGGCATTTTTTCTTTCAGATGTTCACATTTCAGGTTACCCTGATTGCAAATATATGCTCAGAATTGTCGCGATAATTCGCGAAATCGGCGTTTTAGCGCGATATTCGCGATTTTAAATGATGTCCGCGATAATCGCGATTTAGTCGCGATTTTCGGCATTCGCGTTAATATTTTGGGATATTGAAAAATAAAAATTGAAAGTTTTGATGGAAGAGAGTGATGGCATCGAAAGTTTAAAAATTGAGAATGTGCTGCTAGGGCTGAAGACAGACAGTATGTTCAGTGACTTCGCAACAAAGTGTTTGCAAGCGTTGTGGCTGCCGATTTCAAATGCAGATTCAGAACGATATTTTTCTAGGTATAGTTTAGTAGTAACAGACCGCAGAACCACAATGAAAGTTGATAACATTGTTACCAGCTGCATGTTGCAGTTTGGTGATTTTGAGTAGTTATTTTGTATTTTTCTAGCCTAAATTGAGATTTAAAAATATAGTCACAATTTTTGTGAAGTAACAAGATGATTTTTGTGTAATATTTTGTCTTTGTGACTAGTACATACTTTTCCCGGACCAGCTGCTGCTAGATCTTATTTTTTTAATAAGTTGACAGAACATTTTTTTGCAGACTAGTGTTTTTTTTTACCGTTTTGTCCAAACAAGATGTAATTTTTGGTTTTCACTTCAATATGTTTAGTTTACCTGTTTCAAACATGGTCCTGGAAGTCTAGTTTTAACCCAACAAAGTCACCTTAATCACGAAAGTTTGGTAAGAATCACTTTTTGAACGCTTTTGTTTTAATTCGATAATTTCGTCGCAAAAATAGGATTTTTGTAATTCACCGCTTATTCACCACTTTTAGGAAACTTAAAAACGAAATTAGGCTTTTTTATTCACCATAAAAGCAGGGCTCTGCTAATCCCTAACACATATTAGTAAAGTTATTAGTACATAGGCGTATACATCGCGCGGGTAGTAAGACGTGGCGCTAAAAAAAGGGCACAGCTTGTGAATGTAAGGAATGTCAGGCCATCCACCGTGGTTCGGATTCCACGTTAAACTGTAGATCCTCCATTTCATCTCACAATCACCCTACCATTACACGTTAACGTATGTGCATATAACTCGAACGCGTAGTAAGACGTGGTGCTAATAATAATAATAATAATAATAATAATAATAATAATAATAATAATAATAATAATAATAAATAATAATAATAATAATAATAACATTTAATGTAATAGGGGCAAGTAAACGCCAACATTATTACATTATACTTTCCCGAAACGCATCGAGGCCAAGTTTAACGTCAAATATAATCAAAAATGGTGCTCTAGTTTTAAGTAATAAAGCGTTAAATTTTTTTCCTAATATTTCCTAAAAGAAAGAATGCATCATTGTTGTATAATGCGCATCTTGAGATGTACTAAAAGAATAAGATGAGCCACCAGTTAATTTATAATAATTAATTTAATTATTAAGATGTATTTAATAACATGTAAACGTAATACAAGAAGGTGTGACTAAGGTGTCATTAGGTATAGGTAGTAACAAAGTTAAGATACTATAGACTATAGATAGTTATGGGGCTACGTGACTTGAAAAACAGCCACTAATCAAAGTGCACAGATAGGTCGATTAAGAGTAAACATTGGAAACTAACAGAGTCACATGTTGTCCCCTGATGTCCCAAAAGTCCACGGTTAAAGTTCGTTCACGGTAGGAGTTTACCTATAAAAGGACTTTTTTCCCTACCAGAAATCTATTATATAGTAGGATATTGGTAAGAAAAAAGACCTTTCAGAGGTAAACTCCTACCGTAAATGAAGTACACCACTTGTACTACGTAGAATGGAAATTCTAGAAATAAACAAGAGGGCTATATAAACCCTGTAAATTGAGCTTGAGGGGAGACAGAATCGCTCGCTCTCTCAGAGCTGCTCTCAGAATTAAATGGAACGTTAATAGATAACTTATTCTGGATTCCTTGTTGAAACAACTTGTACTTTAGAAGTAATACATGTTTAATCTGTATTTTTCACTTTGTACGAGTTTATCTTCCGACTCTAAGATTCGAGGTTCCTATCAAGGATTTAGAGTTGCAGAGAATCAAACGTTCCTGTCCTCCCGTTCCTAGAACTGATCACTCCGGGATACGAAATCATGACTCAAGTTATCGGTGTCATTATTTTTTTGAAAACTTATCATCAGATGTCATTCATTGTCTTAGGTTTGATGCTTAAAAAGTAATTGAGCTCTGAAGAGTAATTTTTCGACATTTTTTCTAAACAATAGTTGTTAGTTTTTTATGATTCAACAATTTTGGATATGCCTTAGCTTAGACAAACAACTCTATAATCTGGTTCCATAAACATGTGTTTAAGCATTTCTAATAAGTGTGGTAGTCCACAAGTGACGTAAGTAACTATCACTAAAAGTAAGTCATATTTAATTAGATAAATATGCTTACAACATATAATTTTATTTCATATTTACTATCAATGGATGTGAAACGTGGTTTCTTACCTTACATGCCAATACAGATCTAGGGTAATTGAAAACAAGGTGCTTAGGAAAATATTTGGTCCAAAAAGGGATGAGGTTATTGGGAATGAATGATGAGTTAAATAACTTATACTTATCACAATAAATTGGTTAGGATTATCAGGTCTCGTAGATTACGGTGGACAGGACATGCAGCGTGAATGGGTGAATATAGAACCGTGTTGAGGGCATTGACTGACAAACCTAATGAGAAGAGACCGTTGGGAATACCTATAAGCAGACGAAAAAATAAGAGTAAAATGGATGACCTTGTGGTATAGGGGTAAGGTGTCAGACTTCTCTGCTTGTGGTTCGGGGTTCAATCCTCGGTCCTGGCAAAGAATTATCTGACTGCCTAACCCCTTCCTTCACCTCTGACAAGACGTGTATTAATTACAACTTGTGAATGTGTGGAATGCCAGGCCTCCAACGTGGTTCGCTTCCCACGTTAAACTGTGGGTCCTCCATTTTCATCTCACAATCACCCTACCATTACACATTAGCGTAAGTGCGTACAGCCCGAATGGGTAGTAAGACGCGGTGCTAATAATAATAATGATAATACTTACAGTAGAATGAGCCTGAAAGAGATATAGGGCCAGTTTCATAGTCAAATTTAGTACGCCTCAAGTGCGACGCTACACTAAGAACAAGACGACACCTACCTAAACCAGAATGGAATGGGCCGTTCTCGCATAGGAAACTGGCCCATTCCATTCTGGTTTAGGTAGGTGTCGTCATGTACTTAGTGTAGCGCTGCACTTGAGGCATACTAAATTTGACTATGAAACTGGCCCAGAGTGTAGTGAGGTTGACTGGATAACTATCTCAAGATAGGCATAGATGCAGCAATGAACTATTGAGTTCTTAATTCAATATAGTTAGTTAGTTATTCTATAACTTGATTTAAAATATATCTCCCCCCCGTAATTCCCCAGAACTTCACAGCATGTTAAACCTGTTTGTTTACATCCTTGAGTGATCTCTTGAATTGAACTCCACTTTAGAACACCATACTATCTATGTTTCGATTTAAAAGTATGTGCAACGCCCCCAAGATTATTTTCTACTATCTTCCCTTACAAAACAAGATACGTAGCACTTAACGGGAAGAATAAATATGGGGTAAAACCCTGAAGGGGAGATCGCATTCTTCCATTATCGTCTCGGTATCACTTAAAAGGACTTTATTCCTCTGAAATCTCACACCGAAAACTCGGCCTTTTAAAAGTTTCGAAGTGTTCTTCGGGCCTGGTACTTGGTGGGAACTTCTTTTTGAAAAGTTTCTTACAAAAAAAACTATATATTTTTTTTCCATCACCCCCCTTTACTCTTTTCCCAGGGACTGAAAGTTTTTCATTCTTTCTTTCTTTCCGTCTTCTTGGTTCGTTTTAAACGTCTGCGAAAGTTGACAGACATGAGATATGCACATGACAGTTGAATAAACTTTTTATTTCAGTTTTTTAATGCTTTCATTTGTGGTTAAGCCATTATAATAATTTTAAGTTCCTCCATAAAGACTTTTTTCCAATTCCTGCCAAGCATAAAAATGTTTTTCATTTCGTTAGAAATGTACACTTCATTTAACCTGAAAGGTAGTAGTCTTACCTTGACGAACTACACTATGATCCCATCTTATAAGCTATACCATAGTGTAATAATGCAAGGCATGCTTGCTACCTTACATGGTAGCGAAGCATATAACCATAAAAAGGATATTTGTAAAATTTAATTATTATTATTATTATTATTATTAGCACCACGTCTTACTACCCGTTCGGGTTATCCGCACTTACGCTAATGTGTAGTGGTAGGGTGATTGTGAGATGAAATGGAGGACCTACATTTTAACGTGGAATCCGAACCACGGTGGAGACCTGGAATTCCCCACATTCACAAGATGTCTTGTCAGAGGTAAAGGAAGGGCTTGGTGATCAGATAAATCAGTGCCGGGAACGAAGATTGAACCCCGGCCGCCAGCACAGAAGTCTGACACCTTACACCTAGACCACCAGGTCACCCTGTAAAATTTAATAATACAGTTTTTGGATTGTTGACTTATTCTATTGAATTATATGTGAGTAGTAAAAATTCACGTTTTATTTATACAATGAAAGTAATGGATTTTATAAATAAGTTAACATGTTGTTTTTAGGGATAAAAAATAGGGTTTCGTTAGAATAATGGGTTAAATAAATATAAACCTTTTTCGGTCTAACTAAATTGGCTGTCCAATTTGTATATTTAATTGAGTTTTTTTTTAACAAAATGATTATTCTAATAACATTTTTAAAAGCACTCCCGCATTTCCTATATTTAGGTTTAAATTGTAAAAATTTTATTCTTACTCTTTGAAAACAAACGATAATTTAAAAGATTTAAATAACAGTTCTAATTATCAGACATCAGTAAAATATTTTAGTTAATATAGACCAAATGTTGTGTAATATTAATGATTCATATCACATATGTTTCCAAGAACATAGGTCTACATTTTACTCAAATGGAATCTTTCATTTATCTTCAATTGTTTACATTTTTTAGTAAAATCTTAAAAATGATTTAAATATGACCTATAGGTTAACGCATATAAAAGTATTAAAAGCCGTTATAGTTGGAAAATATATGGAAGCCTCAGTTTACGAATGGCTTAAGGCGTAACTCCCATGTTAAGAAAGGCTGCTGATGACCGGGAGATCGGGGTTCGAATCCCTGTCAGGTCTACTTAGGATAGTATTTTCTAAATGGTTTCTCACTCTCTGTACATGCAGATGTCGGAATATTACCCATAAAATGCTTCTTTTCCTTTTCTCTACCTCATTTAAGTAGATACCATACATGAGTATAACCAAAACAGGTAGTAAGAATCTGTAATAATAAAAAAAATTAACACAAGGCTTCAGATTTCCTAAAGAAAGTTATTGAGGTCTCTATTAAAAGGTATTGAAATTAATATTTGTACAAAAAACAACAACACAAAAGCCTGAATTTGCGTTAAGGATTACTAAATATCTTGAGATTCATACAAGCAATAAAGTTTTTTTCTTCTTCTAACAACCATATATACCGGATTCCATGACGTGTCAGCTAAACCAACATCTTATTTACAATCCTATCTGAAAGGACGTCCAAAGGCCAGTAACTCATCTAACCCTTTCCAGAAGATGAACTCCGGTCATAATTGGTCATCATCCCCTTCTCTTCCTTCTTTGGCAAATCTCCAGAGGCCAAAGAAGAGTGTGTTAAAGAGGGGGTTAAGGTGAAGTTAACGTCACATAGCGGACAGAGGTGTGGTCAGATTAATCAAAGTTAGAGGCCATCTAACTGGCAGTTAATGAACCCTTCGTCAAGCTCAGTTGCCTTCACTACAAGATCTGATAAACAAGACATTAATCTACGTCATCTCTACTCTACATCGCAGATTACGTCATCCGAGAGGTTTTTTTTATCCAGGCATTAATCTCGGTAAAAAAAAAAGATGGAGATAATTAAATCTGTCTATTTTGATTGAATAATAAAATTTAACCACACACATTTAGACATGATTTTTATCCCGCTTATTAGATTTTTTCCAAATAAATATATAGTTTATATTTTAATCACCAACTTTGGTGGCCACATGGTCGATGGCATCTCACAGTAAAATATATTGCTTACGACGGGGAGATCGAGGTTCGAATCTCATCCGGGTGTACCGGGGGTTGTTTTCGAAAATGGTTTTCAACCCTATCTCCACGCAAATGCAGGTACCTTTCCTATAAATATAACATTCCTAATCCCGAAAATCCTTAGTGTAATTAGTGCATAGGTGTATAACACAAACGGGTAGTAAGGCTAAGACGCCGTGCAAAGAAAAATCAAAGCGGTAAGGTGTCAGGCTTCTGTGCTGTGGGTCCGGGGTTCAATCCTCAGTCCCATTACAGCCAAACCCTTCCTTCACCTCTTACAAGACGTGTAATAGTCACAACTAATGAATGTATGGAATGACAGGCCTCCACCGTGGTTCGGATTCCACGTTAAATTCTAAGTCCTCCATTCTATCTCAAAATCACCCTACACTTTACACATTAGCGTAAGTGTGTATAGCCCGAACAGGTAGTAAGACGTGGAGCTTATAATAATAAAAGAAAAAGAAAATTGATTTTTTTCATTTATTTAATATATTTAACATGCACCTTTTTAATCGACTTATTATATCAGCAAAGGACTTATAAACTATCTTAAATCTACAACATAACAACATCCAGTCCCCCAGCCGTTAATTCATCACTATTAAAGGGGAAACCCCCTTTCACTAAAATGCATTTTTTTTGCCAGGCCGGGAATATAACCTAGGACACATAGATTTATAGCCAGACTCACTTAGCTCGTTGGGGGCTATGACCCCAAACCCTCGGTTTTTTTTTAAATTTGCAAGTGGATGTAAACTAATGTAATTCCAGAGCCGTTTTTTGATAGGTATTACCTTTTAGCCACAAGAGACCTACAAAGAAAGATACACACCGACTTTAAGGTTCCTCCGAAATTTTAGAATTTTTTTTTCGGGGATTACATTTTTTTATTTTTTTGAAATTTTCCCGTCAGTTACAGGCTATAAGATATAATTTTGCCAAATTTCAAGTTTCTAGCTCATCTGGAATTGGGTAAACATTAATGTCAGTGAGTGAGTCAGCCGTGTGGCTTTATAGTATAATAATTATAATAATAACATGCTACCGTCTGAGCTAAGCTGTAGGACATCAAATCGATAAATGGCACATAAATTTCGGAAACGAAGCACGAACTTAAATGCTCTACCAATGAGCTACCCAGGAATTGTCCCTTACTTCAGTTCATTCTCCAATTATAGTTTTAAGGCAGCATCTGTGATGGATATACAATTTTTTGTTTTTCTATAGCCTTCAGAGAAAGAAGAGTTATGATCGTCAATAAATTTGAACTCCTTATTTTGATAAATGTCGACGTTTCATATTCTCCTAAAACGAATGTTTTAGCGATGCCTGTGTGCTTGTAATTCTGGCTAGAAGACAAATATTATTAATCATGCTGAAACATGGTATCTAGTATTTTTACAAGGTTCCATTGAGGAGTATTTTGGAATAAAATATCTAACCCTTAAAATAAGTGTAGTTTACTTAAGGTTAAGACAAAATAAAATTATTATTTTTCAGGAAATTCGTAATAACACTTTTGATTAAATATATTATATTTAGGCGTTGTTTAACGTTGTAATTAAAATGGCTACTCTTGTTTTCTAGCAAACATGAAAATAAGTGTATTTTACATAAGTGGTAATTTTGAATTATATCTCCGCGAATATTTGAGAAATAAAAACAATTTATCATCGTAAAGGTAAGGTACACAATTGAAAATAAAAATATTTTAATTTGTAATGTATTTTTATAAAACAAATTGCTTCTGAGCTATGAACTAACATATGAATATTTTTATGGAGCATTTTGAAATATGACATTAATATCTACATTCCTTGTTGGACAGGTAGCTCTTCTTTCTCAATAGTTCTGTAGTGGTGTATGTTATTCAATTTATGCTCTTTGGTTGAGTGATTGTGTAACAATATATATTATTTTGTTTTAAAAATCTCACGAGTTTTTAATGAATATATATATTTCATGATGAAAGTATGAGAAATTATTCGTGGCACACCGCATAATTTCTTTTTTTATCACCACGTCTCACTGACAGTTCAGGTTATACACATATATGATAATTACCCCAGAAAATGATGTCTCAGCCAACACCTCTTAGGATTCCATTATTTCAAACCTACACTCCATTTACCCTGAAATCTGACAACATTACCTTGACGGATTACACCATGACCCTATCTTTTAAGCTAAACCATAGTTTAATCCATCAAGGTATCCTTGATATATTTGAGGGTAGACAGATCGTGTATAAAAGAGGGTGTTAAAGGACACGATAAAATACCAGTGTTTGTGCAGTTTTTATAGAAAAACATATTTTGGTCAAAATAAATAAAATATTGCTCAGTAAAAACATATAGATTAGCTTTCTCCTAATGCTGGTATCCAAAATTGGTAGAATATCTGTAATGAGCATAACAGCATGTAATGATATTGATTTGGATTAATCTAAATTATGTAAAATGTCATGGATGAAGGTAATTTTTCTTTAAAGTAATATAGGTAGAGTATCCTTTTAAGATTCATCCATGAACAAACACGCGTTTCTCAGAATGAGGTGAAAAGGACTTCACCCCTAAAATATATTTTTTTATACCTTCTTTCCTGGTAAAAGAGTAACTGCGTCAATTCCTGTTAAATGGAACAAGTTCATAGTATTTGGCAGAACACGCCATTTCTTTATACCAATAAGAAGCTAGCTCTCACAAAACGTGTCGCCAGGACTCTGTCTATTGGTTAGTTTTTATATTGTTGACCAGGGGAGAAAATGCAAGGGATATGTCATATATAGACCATTGTACGTATGTTTATACCATTGCAATTGACCACGACGACGATGAGGAGGACGATCTCCGGGACCACGCTCACGCACGAGTCAGTCACAGTCCAACACATTATAATATAAGTCACTTCAATATCACAAGTGTGCAGTGATAAGAAACATTTAATTGAAATATGTGCAAGTAATTTACTGGTGTAATATAAATAAACCGTGTGTGAAATAACAGCCATCAACATTTCTCTTTCTTTAATAATATTAATACCGATTTAATTAGTGCTCGAACACGGGGCTATAGACAGCTGATTAAACGGTATCTTTTCCGTACAGTGATGATAGGCGCTCGATAACGGAGCTTAAGACAACCTAAAATCATCACAGCAACAACAGGGAATTAATCCGCAGTGAATCAATCGACGCCTGAAGCGGGGTGATTGATCACATAGTTTTTATTATTGACGCCCAAAGCGTGGCGTTTTTTATTCGATAGTATTACAATTGACGCCCAAAGCGTGGCGCTTTATTCCATATTATTACAAGCATTAGATGACAAACTATTTAAATGAAGAGGAAAGGTTGTCATTAAATCCCAGTACACCCTTGACAAATATTCAACAATTGTTGATATAACCATGTGGGGAAAAGAAACAACTAAACATTGCTACTGGAGAAATATTTTCTTCTTTTTAACAAAAAAAAATAGTTTCCTCTAAAGATTGAAAAAATACTGGCCGTCTCACACGTACCCCTCCAACCCCCCCAGACCCACTTAAGTCACGTGAAAAAAAATGACCATAAGCTTGTGATAATTACGGGATGGCTCTATCTAAAAGTTCTATGTTCACTGGTAGTTTCTTTCTATCTCTTTCAATGTTGTACATCGTTGACTGAGGAAACTGTATGGACATTATTATGAAACAGCGTTGTCATTCTCTTGTTTTCCTTTTGTCAATTTTCCCTTGAATATAAGACAAAATCTTGCAGCGCTGGCTAGTCGATGTTGCCAGTAGCTCCTTCTTACACCAGTACATCTACTTCTATCATAACTTAAGACCAGCAGTTCCCTTAATGGTGATAGCTATGTAAAGGTATGAGTGCTTGGGAGCTTAAATTTATTATTATTTAGCACCGCGTCTTACTACCCATTTGGGTTATACGCTTTAAGTACTAATTACGTTAATAGATTAGGAATTGGGAAGGTTGAATTAGAGGAAGTTAACCCGCATTTGTGTGGAGGGAGAGTGGAAAACCATTTAGGAATAATTACCTCCAGTTCACCCGACCGATATTATAACCTCGATCTCCCCGTCCTCAAAAGTCGACTAACTCGCGTTAGCCAACTACGTCACCGAGGCGGGTCTTAGGTGCTTAAAGCTAAAATGATTTACAAAAACACTTTGGAATAAAGAATTAGGAAACATCGTTAATTGAAAAATGACATAAAAGCCGGACATGAGAATCAAACCTGGGAGATTTAGCTTTGCGCGACAACTTTAGATAGCTTTCTGTTTCATCATCGGATCTCTAATTTTCCATTAAACAAATTATATAAAGGTTCCCAATTTGATTTTATTAGTATTAAAATTGAATTTGAAGCTCAAAACATCGTAGGGATTGCAGCAATATCCAAGGA
The DNA here is from genome assembly GCA_902151425.1 of Timema shepardi. Classification (NCBI taxonomy): domain Eukaryota; kingdom Metazoa; phylum Arthropoda; class Insecta; order Phasmatodea; family Timematidae; genus Timema; species Timema shepardi. The sequence goes on along the minus strand of CABFVX010000038.1, from coordinate 369,506 downwards.
ATAGAGGACTACAGTTCCAATTTTTACGTATCTTTTTTAATTTATTTATAAAAAAAATATTTTATAAATAATTATGTTTAATACAACTCAAGACAATTTATATATGCATATTTACATCATCTGATCATATTACTGTTTTAATGAAATTTGACTCAAAAGTCCACAACTTTTAATGTGTTTCAAACTATTTAGTTGTTTGTTAAAACTCAATGATTGTATTATATATGTCATTATAGGATGTTATAGCTTGTAGTTATTGTTACCAAAAATTTTTCATTCTTAATTCAAAGTATAATGCCTATATTATTTTTATATTCCATCAGACATATCTAGTGTTTTTCACGCTAAATTAACACCATTTGTCGGCTTTACTAAAAATTGAATTCTACTACTAATAATGCCTCATTTGAGTAAGTATTGAGCACAGAACAATATGATTGTTTGACCAAATGGTATCTTCCCCATGCCTAGTCCTTGTTAGTTGAAGTCCTAAGCTCTCGGTGGCTTATGTGTCGTGAACCATCTTAATCGCATTGCAGTGACCATGGTTGATGGAGCTTGCTACGTACTTCAATTAGCAATTACGTCACCACTAATCGCCTTGAGGTGTCGGTTGGCGTAGCTAGCTGTTAGCTAATGTTGAGCAGTGCAACTCGATAAATAGTTGTCGATGATTGCATTGCCCTATTACTTAATTACTTATTTACTACATGGCAGTAGGGAATCTTATAAAGTTCATTGACACACTTACGTACGCCACATATTCCTATCCTGAGATAGTTTTATCCAGTCCATCTCATTACATCATATCCCTAACTTGAGCTAGTTTTATCCAATACACCTCCTTATAAACTATCCTTATCCTGAACTAGTACTTATCCAGTCCATAATTTTACACTCTATCCTTAACTTGAGCTAGTTATTTCCCGTTCACCTCATCACAAATATTTGAGAGAATAGACTCTGCTTCAAATGAGAGGGTTATTTACTCTTAAATTTATATTTTAAAATAAAGATACATAATAAGTTTAACCACATAAGGGCATTTTAACATTCTGAATAAAATAATTCTGAGTATTTCATTGTAGAATAAGGTTTACACAAAAAAAAACATCTGATACTTTAATTTGGGAATTTAAGGGAAATTATAAATGTCAGTGTTATTACGGTTTTTGTATCAAACATTTTTAGTCAAAAGAAATCAACTATTGCTCCGTAAGAAATATAGAGATTAATTTTCTTCACGTGGTGATATCAACAGTTTGTTGAATATCCTGTCAAGAGCGTCTTGGGATTTAATGACAATTATTTTTCTTCATTTAAAAAGTTTCTCATTTAATGCAGCTATGCTCATTACAGATATTCTAGAACTGTGGATATCACAATGTGAAAAAAATTATTCTCTATAAATATAATGGGGCAATATTTAATTTATTTTGGTGAAAAAAAAGTTTTGATATCAAAATTGAAAGAAACACGGCCATTTTCTCGCGTCCCATACACTCTTACCTTAACGCGTAGTAATAAGTCAAAGTGTCACCGACGGGACATTCGAGAGGATTGCCCCTATACCCCCCACCCCCTATATACTCCTCCCCCCACCATACCTGACAATGTGATTGGTTCTTTGCCGTGTCGGGTTCTCCGAGACAAATCCAAAGAATCCCTAGGGCACTTCCTTGTCCTTCTGCTCTTCCTTAGGAGCGCGGTGCTCCGGTTTCTAATCAACCCGTTATTTGGCGGGAATTCAATTTCGCTCCACGGCTATATTTGAAGGAGATAAGGTTTCGCCAATTTTTTTTCCCCTATAGGTCTCCCTTCCCCCTTCTTTAACAATCCACACTTTTTTTGGATAACTTTTTTTATCCCTTTTTTTCACTTCTCATGTGTTTCATTTTCAATTTCGTTCAAATGTTAGTTAGATGTACTTTTGCGTTATATATTTGTGTTACATATATGTATATATATATATTAGATTTGAAGAGAATTTTTTACCAAAGGATTTTTACAAAATAAATCCCCTAGAAAGTTGACCATATGATCTATTTTCAAATTATAAAAAAAATGTTTTTTTTAAAAGTTTGTGATATTATACAGTTTTAAATAAATAGAATAAATAAATAAATACAAGTTTTACCTACCTCCTTTTACTATGAATATGATTTATTTCATTTTGGAAGTAAATTAAATTTTAAAAACAAAGATCTAGTGTAAGAGACACATAAGGAAAGTGATCGTTTTGCTTATTTATATAAATGTAAATAGATACATTTTTGATAGATATATTCAATATTGAATTAAAATTATTTTGTTTTTACATGCAATTTTTGAAAACTACAAATGTATCCAATTAGAACAGCCCTATGATTAAACTTACTAATGATAAATTTATACAAATCAACGATAAATCTGCCATTATAATTGAAATTTACACGTTCATTAATTTGTTTACGTTCTCATATCAAGAGAAAGTATTGCTACTGTGAAAAAATTGATCTCGAAATTATGACGAATATTTACGTTTTATATGAACACCAACTCAAAAAAATGGATTTTACAATTTTGACTGTCCCTATGTCCGTCTGTCTGTCCCTGTCCACAAATCCAAAACAATAAAGTGGATTTTGTTCAAATTTGATGCTTAGATTTTACAAGGCTATATCGCAAAATTGTTTGTTTTTTTACACTAGCTTTTCAATTAAGGGTAGATAATTGAAGAGTTTTTTTTGTTTACTTTAAAATTATTCGAAAATGGCTAATAACGATTTTGTTTAAAATGCATGTCAATGATTTGATTTACATGACAAATAGCAATGTATAATTAGCTTTAGGGCCAACATTTGTTGAAGGGTGGTTTGCTGAGGGGACATTTTTGAAAATTATTACACTTCAAAAATAGATCTGACCATTTTGTATTAAATATTTATCTGAAAAATGTGTTGTATGAAAAATAAAAATTTACAACTTTTGAGGGGTGGGAATCATGTATGTGTAGTTGACTCAAGATTCATTTTTCAAAAAATTAAATATTTTACAAATGGCTTAAGCGATTTGGTTCCAATTGGGTAGTTCGGTAGTGTTGTACATACAAATAATTAGTGAATACTTGGTTTTGAATTAAATTTTGGTAAAGGATAGTTTGGTGATGAGGGTTTTTTGAAAATTCAAATTATGTTGAATATGGCTATAACGATCATGCTCAGAATCTACAGTATATCTGGGGAGTATTTGACGTGAATATGACAAATTAAGCTGTATACTTGTTTTCGGGTTAGTTTAAGGGGAATTCTGTTTTGGATAGGCTAGTGATTACTCTTTTTTAAATTTGAGTATTTAAAAAAATCTTCTTGCGATTTGGTTTCAAAATTGGTATCGGGTGACTATTTTACATGATCAATAATGATGTAAATAGATCATTCGAAAATAAATTAATTTAAGGTTAGTTTAAGCTAGAAAATATTCAGAAAATGTGATTTTTTTTGGAAATTACCTTAAAAATGGAATTAAAATAAAATCTGAAAAAAAGTTTTTCATTATAAATAAGAATGTATTTTTATTTTTTAAATTAACAAATATTCATAGGGTGGATTACAAATATATTTTTTTTTTAATTTTACACTTTAACCATATGTTCAAATTTTGAACAATTTGGTTTATAATTTATATATGGCGTGATTAATATGATTAACAATATGATGTTGTTTTGATGAGTAAAACATAATTAATTTAATTTAAGAAAAACTTTTTAAAATCATACTTGAAGCCATAATACACAATACGAGGGAGTTTGTGTGATTAGTGCTATACCATTTATTTTACATATACTTGAGCGGTTAAATTCAAACTTTACTAAATTAGATATTTTAATTTTAGTCAGCAAATCTCAAACTATTTATTTAAATTTAATTTTTTTATTAGTTAGTCACAATTATGAATTACTTATTAAAGCATATAATATAAAGATCTCTAATTTCAAAAGCTTTAAAATTGGAGCCTATATGAAGGTAAATATCAATTACAAAATTACAAACTCTTTGGATGCCACCAATGGTCTTATTTACCAAATATTGATACATACATGTACAATTATAAATTAATCTGTTTTGCATTTAAAAAATTATTTCATGTAATCATATATTTAATTTCAATTTAATTTATTACACCATTTCCATTTAATTTATTATACCTAGTGCTGGCAAAGTCGTGAAACCTATTACAAGCCAGCACTGAAAAATACACCAGTACCTTATAACCTTAAACTAATTGATGTAACGAACGTAATGATATAATTTCAATCAAGTCCACACAATTTTTTGTAGAGATGTAACACCCCCTTAAACACCCGTCGGGAATCCGGAAGATAATTCTCGTCAACAACAAACCAGTTAAGATATCTCTATCCCTTTTACCTGAGGAGCCATCGGTACAGATTGGCTAGTGAATAATAAAATATAATTATGCCTTATTTATCATTAATTATTCTCCTTAATAGTTTTCTCTTGATTTTTATTATATTAAGTCTCATTCAGTTACAATAAGATTTAATTGAAAAGATTATTTTTTTGACTAATATAAAAGTTACTAAACATTTATTCTTGTAGGCCTATTCATACTTCAAGTGGGGTGATAAGCAATTGTCAACTTTAATAGAAACTATCAAAACTTATGATATTTTAATAAAATAGTAAAATGTTATCAAGTTTAAAGAAAAAAAAAGTTTGTATTTTCTAAAAAAAAACTTCTTCATATTATAATCCTAATATAAAACAGATACCAAAGAATGAGAATAGGAACGCATAATTTTAACGTTTAAATTATTTCCGGAAATGGAACTAAAAGCCATATAAAAGAACCATCTCACGCACATCGATTGTTATACAACCCACCCAACCCCTCTACTCGCTTACAACACACATAAAAAAAAAAACACAGTCTACATCCCGACGCCATAAATATGTCGTCACAAGCACGCTAATAGATTAAAAGTCCCCGCTGCTCGAGTGACGCCCATCCAATAAAAACTACATCGCTTAGCTATCGCGTAACGGCGCTGCTGTTGCAGGCGTGCCAGATACCGAAAAATAGAAGTACTTCTTTTTATCTCAGTCCAAGAGATATATGTTGTCGCTAGATTGGTAATGCTGTTTTCATAAGCAGCACAAAATTCCAAAACTTACATAAAATGTGTATATTATTTATTTGTTTTATAATAGGGTGGTTTCAGTTGAATTTTATTAGTACGAGTCTTAATCTTAAAGCCGGAAAATTTACTATATCCACTTTCATGTATTTATATGTTAAGTCATGTAATATGCAACTGTCATGATATATATTATCAATACCTATTAAATAATCATCATCATCATCAAGAACAGCTTTCAGCCTCTCGTTGGGTCTGTTTAGAACATAAGCTTCTCCAACATATTCTTTCCTCACATCATCTCTCTCCCCCCATTTTAGCCCAGTCCTCTCCTCTATCCTCCACACTCCTCCTTACTCCCTTCAGCCATCTGTCCTAGTACTTCCTCTCCGCCCCCACCTTGTTCCAGTCCTCTCCTCTCTCCTCCACAATCCTCCTTACTCTCTTCAGCCATCTGTCCTAGGTCTTCCTCTCTTCCTCCACCTCAATCCTCCTTACTCTCTTCAGCCATCTGTCCTAGGTTTTCCTCTCGGCCTCCACCTTGTTCCAGTCCTCTCCTCTCTCCTCCACAATCCTCCTAACTCTCTTCAACCATCTGTCCTCGGTTTTCCTCTTGGCCTCCACCTTGTTCCAGTCCTCTCCTCTCTCCTCCACAATCCTCCTTACTCTCTTCAGCCATCTGTCCTAGGTCTTCCTCTCGGCCTCCACCTTGTTCCAGTCCTCTCCTCTCTCCTCCATCAATCCTCCTTACTCTCTTCAGCCATCTGTCCTAGGTTTTCCTCTCGGCCTCCACCTTGTTCCAGTCCTCTCCTCTCTCCTCCACACTCCTCCTCCTCCCTTCAGCCATCTGTCCTAGGGTTTCCTCTCGGCCTCCCCCTTGTTCCAGTCCTCTCCTCTCTCCTCCACACTCCTCCTCCTCCCTTCAGCCATCTGTCCTAGGTCTTCCTCTCAGCCTCCACCTTGTTCCAGTCCTCTCCTCTCTCCTCCACGCTCCTCCTCCTCCCTTCAGCCATCTGTCCTAGGTTTTCCTCTCGGCCTCCCCCTTGTTCCAGTCCTCTCCTCTCTCCTCCACAATCCTCCTTACTCTCTTCAGCCATCTGTCCTAGGTCTTCCTCTCTTCCTCCACCTTGTTACAGTCCTCTCCTCTCTCCTCCACACTCCTCCTAACTATCTTCAGCCATCAGTTCCTAGGTATTCCTCTCTTCCTCCACCTTGTTCCAGTCCTCTCCTCTCTCCTCCACAATCCTCCTTACTCTCTTCAGCCATCTATGTCCCATGGCCTTCAACTCAGCCCCATACCCCTTCACCACCATGTCCAACATCCACCTGGCTCATCCTTTCCCTCTCCATTCTTCTCACATGGCCATAGCACCCTCGTGGTTCCTTCTTTATCCCGTCCTGAACTCGTTCTTCCTTTACTGTTCTTCTTATTCTCTTATTTTTCATCCTGTAAAATTCTGTAACGCTGATCCTGCTTCCCAGGAATATCATTGAATATAAAAAAGTACTAGAAAAATAGTAATATGTTAATCTTTTTATTTTGGCACAGTGAAATCTATTTATATATTTTTTAAAACCTTTCCTATGAAACGTGGACTGTAGCGATCTAAATGAATGCGGTATAACCCGCACGGATCACACGTAAATAGACATCAATCTCATTTTGAATGATATGACAGTGTTAGAGATTTGAGCCCAAAACTACCTCTCACCCTTTTTTTTTTCAACAAAACACTGGTCCCTTTTCTTTAAATTTGACCTTACCCATTCTTATTACTTTAGTGTAAGTATGCGAAAATCATGGACCTTAAGCAAAGGAGGAGATACCTGGTACATATGAGAAAGATATAACACCTAATTAAATAATACATTAATTAAGATACAACTGGAGCGAGGGCGGTAAACAGCTATTACAGGTCCAGTCTTACATACTCGGTATAGTATTGCGACTGTTACCTTCCATCCCGTAGTCTCAGGGTTCAATACCAGCCTGGTGCAATGTAATTACTACACGTCATCTAGAAGTAAATGTTTAAACCCCTGAACTGGTATTGAGAATACTCTAAATAAATTTGTATCTAAATTTTTCTAAAAATAATTAAAAAAAGATTAAAAACGTGACTTCTGATAGTTTTGGCAAGAAAAAATCGACCAAAAGATGTTTCATCACGATTGAATTAAAAAAAGAAAGATTTTATCCTACTGTAAGTTATTCAATCTTTTTTGGACCACCCTTAGTATTTTACCCAGTCAAAGAAGGTGGGATTACCTCTAGACAAGTTAATCCCATATAGTTCCATCTTTTAAACCAAGAGTTTTTTTTCTTTTCTCTTAGTCATTATAAAATAAGTTTGCCTTTTTCTGTTTGTCTAATCATCTGGAGACAAGGATCTTACTCACCCTTAAAAAAGAAATTTCACTTGAAAAACTTTAATACTTAAAATTCAAAAGTAATCTTTAATAAAATCGAGAAAGTATAAAAAATACATTTCTTTCCTTGTAAATTGAAATATAAAATGGTTTTGTTTTAATTTTTTTTATAACTATCTATGTTTGTTCTGGTTATTCCAAATTTTAAAAATAGGTAAATGATTTGTAAATTAATTTATCCTTTCAAACATGAAAAGATTAAATGGCTATTGAAATAAGTTAATTATAAAGTGATAATATTTAACATGTCGCTGCAACCAAATCTTCAGGTTCTTATGCACAAAGACATCTCTCTCGTAATAATCTGGTTTGGTTGTGACAGGAATTTTAGGGCTCAAATCACAACAAGATATAATACAGAATTTTTTGCCTAAAATTTACCTTCACTTCCTCCACGTAAACTCGGGTACATTCCTTTAAAATGCAACCACCTTCACCCTATCCTTTAAATTTTAATACAAAGTTATCCCAGATGGTTAGTATGATTCAACACACGTACAAATGTATGTTAAAAAAAATTTATAATACATTATAAATCAATTCAAATATAATTTAAGTTTTGTTTTAATTTCATGTATTTAACGTGCGATTTCTGAACCAACTTATTATATTAATCACACGACTTATAAACTAAATTGAATTTAGAACATACACAACATTCAACACCCAGCCGTTTAATTCATCACTGTGAAAGATTATTATTATTATTATTATTATTATTATTATTATTACTAGCACCGTGTCTTACTTCCCGTTCGGGTTATACGCACTTACGCTAATGTGTAATGGTAGGGTGATTGTGAGATCAAATGGAGGACCTACAGTTTAACGTGGAATCCGAACCACGGTGGAGGCCTGGCACTCCTCACATTCACAAGATGTCTTGTCAGAGGTGAAGGAAGGGTTTGGTAATCAGATAAATCTGTGCCGGGACCGAGGATTGAACCCCGGCCTCCAGCATATAAGTCTGACACCTTACCCCTAGACCGCCAGGTCACCCAACTGTGAAAGATGAAACCCATATTTGAACAATAATATTTTTCAGCCATTTCAGTAGACAGACACGTTACTGACTGAGCTAAGATGTGGGACTGACAAGTCATTTATTGAACTAGGATATCAAACTTTCTGATCATATTTGGGACCTACTAAATGGTATTTTGTCTTAGGTGTACTAGGGGTGATTTTATACAAGTAATCTATCACTGTTGTTTTTACTTTTTCTCAACACCTCAGAGAGTGAAGTATTGCAATTGTAATAAAAATAATATAACTTGAGATTTTGATAAGTGTTGACGTTTCTTGACCCCTGAAGCCGAAAAGTTAATTTTCTCGATTCCGTCTGTATGTGTGTGTCTGCATCTTGGACTAAATTATTATTAACACCGCGTCTTACTACCTGTTCGGGTTGTACGCACTTACGCTAATGTGTAATGCTAGGGTTATTGTGAGATGAAATGGAGGACCTACAGTTTAACATAGAATCCGAACCACGGTGGAGGCCTGGCATTCCACACATTCACAAGTTGTGATTAATACACGTTTTGTCAGAGTTGAAGGAAGGGTTTGGTAATCGGATAAATCTGTGCCGGGACTAAGGATTGAACCCCGGACCCCAGAACAAAAGTCCGACACCTTACCCCTAGACCACCAGGTCACCTACATCTCGGACTAAAGCCGAAACGGTTTTAGTGATTGGGCTAGAACTGGGTACTTAGGGTTTTAATAAGTTTATTCAAAGGTGTTTTTGGAATTAGATATCCAACTCTAAGGTCAAGGGTAGTAAGATTTTCTAAAAATCAGGTCTAACGATCTTAATAAAATGTTGTATCTAGACACCGTTTAACATTTAAAAAAATTGTGCCTTACATTTGGCCATAAAAATGACTTCAAGCAGAAACTTCACAAATCTATTCGGTGCACCGTACCATTTATTTAGTTAACCCTTACACTGCAATGTGGATTCATTTCCTCAAATATACCTTTCTAACACCTCCCTGCAGGATGTAAACTAAATAGATGATGCTATGTATTAAATTAATAATTATTACAATAATAAAAAAACTTCAATATATTTCACGTGTTATTTTTATATTCACAATTTTCATGGGAAGAACTCAACTGATAGCTAGAAAAGCTCTGAGATCTATGTTAACGTGTTCATACGTAAGATAATGTGATTACAGTTGTTACTTTTGATAGATTTTATCAATATATGTTAAAATAATACATTTTTTAATGTTATAATTGTTGACCATATCAAATATTGTTTGTATTTTCTTAAAGTTTCTCCATACACAAATTCCGTTATAAAAAGCTATATATAAAACGTCTTAAAAACCTAACTAAATCTAAGAAAGCATACCCAATACTAGGCCACCCCACTATTTAATCAAAAGCCAAAATCTAAGCATTAGTCATTAATTCTTCCCTGGACAAAATAAGGGTTATATGGACATTTAAACCTCCCCTTATCCCCCCTACATACCTTAAGATGTGTAGGGGACGCGAAAATAGGTCAGTGTTCTATAGTTTTTGTATCAAAACTTTTTTTTTAAATAAATGAAATATTTCTTTAGTAAAAACAAATAGTTTAATTTTCTTCACACGGTGATATCAACAGTTGTTGAATACCTGTAAAAGATGTCTTGGAATTTGATGACAATTTTTTTTCTTCATTTAAAATGTTTCACATCTAATGCCGTAATGCTCATGACAAATATTTAACAACTAGTTGATATCCACCATATGAAGAAAATTTAAAAAAACAAATCAATTTATACTGAGGCAATATTTTATTTTGTCCAAACAAATATTTTGCTATCAAAAAAATCAAGAACATTTTATCGCCTCCCTAAACTCGCCTAAAACTAATAACACCGAACTTTTTTCGCGTCTTTACACTATCGCCTTAACCTATTAACACACGTTTCTGTCTCAGAACTGAATCGAACCAGTGACCACCTTACTTTTTATGTTGGTTATTTATGTTAAACTGATGCTATAGTGATGTATCGAGAGAAGGGTACAGAGTAATGTGGTGTAAAGCGTTGTCATGGTAACGGCATGCTTGTTTACAAGTCTTGGGGGTTTGCAGAGCTTCTTCTTGGTTACAAGTCGGGAAATAGGGGTAGCAGATTTTAAAAAAAGAAGGGGAAAAGGGGATCTGAAAAAAAAAAGGAAGCAAGACGTGGTTTGTTAACAAAATGTCTGCTGTTAAGGGAATTAATTATAGTCAGGACCTGAGTAATATGATTTATTTATTTTTCATAAAATAATTTTCCATAGGGATTTTATAAGCGGCAAGCTCTTTTGTCAAAAATAACTATTATAAACTTAAGTTATAATCCAATTTTCGTAGGAAGGGCCTTTTTGCGGTCAACAATGTTGGCATTTTAATCTATTATTATTATTGTTATTTTATATGTATGGATACATTTTTGTGTGCGTTCATAGAAATTTCAGTGAGGAGGCGACGGGGAACCACAACGATTCCTGAACTCTCTTGATACTCGGTATTTATACCAGATGGTACTGGCAGCACTAACCAGCCAAAAGGCTAAGTGCATGTTCAGCTCAGATATATAATAATCACATCAATACAACCTTTGGATTATTCACTCAATAAAAAGATAGGTATATATACTCCATCAATAATGATAGCTTCAGATCACATTACTTTAAAGTAGATCCAGTAGATTTTTAATAAATTTCAGGCCCTTGCTATACAAATTTGGCTGTATATAACCTATGTGAGCATTTTCCTAGATATATGGTCTAAAACTAAGCGATATGGGTAGTAACCCTGATTATAGAAATAAAAGCTACCTTATACAAACCTTCTTACTAAGTTTTATTAAAATAATAGCCATTCCTATTACAAAATATTAGTTTTCTATAATGATTGTTCCTTATATTATATTCGTTATATTGTATTTTAATAACTGCATGGTACAGGGGAAAAGAGTGAAGTCACAATACACACATTTTTCAGGACAACAACTTATAGAGGCCTACATAAAACCCCACAATGACCCCACCATTTTCCTTATTGAAGATGTTTCCTACCTGTGACGTCAAGAGGATTAAAATAAGATTTTCCATGTTAATGAATTTACATTTTATTCAGCGACTCATAAAGATATTACTTGTAATCAAAAACCTTAAATTCTTAAATAATTTTAAAAATAGTTCTACAGAGCCACAAAATTATTATTTTCCTCTCTAAGTTGTATTTTCATAATCATATTTTTTATGAAAGAATCTTCCTGCTAGGATGTAGATTAAAAAAGTCCGTGATGACATAATGTTAGTCTAGACTAGAATAGGTAATAGGTAAAAGTTAATTTTAAAATCCAAAATCAATATTTTCAATGTACTAATAATCTAGTATCTGTGTAAACTCGTTAGAGGAAGAGAGGAGTTTATCAGTAGGTAAACAAGAGACAGGCAGGGTGAACTGCTCATTTTCTTCCCCTCTTTCTATTACGTTCATTGACATCCAAGTGTGATAGTGCTTGGACAGATTAGGTGCGACAAGTTAATATGCAACTCGCTTCGCAAAATATCTTTGAAATATCCAAGCAAGCAATATCTTTAATTTAAATATTAGAGATACCTCTTTTAACCATAATATAAAGTGTATTAAAAAGGTCTCATTATCGTCTAACATATGGAAGGACTTACCAAATGATTGTTTAACAGAAGGCTCCACTAACACAATGATCGCCCAACAGATGGCAGCACTAACTCAATGATTGTCAAACAGATGGCAGAACCAACTCAATGATTGCCTAACAGATGGCAGCACTAACTCAAATGATTGTCTAACAGATGGCAGCACTATCTCAATGATTGTCTAAGAGATAACAGCACTAACTCAATGATTGTCTAACAGATGGCAGTACTATCAAAATGATTGTCTTAGAGATGGCAGCACTAGCTAAATGATTGTCTAACAGATGGCGACACCAACTCAATTTGATTTAAAATCTGACTTTCTCCCTTTTCGCCATGTTTCCTTGAATAATTGTTTAAACTTTATTTTTTTTAACATCGCTTCTTAATATTTGTTTGGGGTATAAGTTTATGTACTAATTACGCTAGTCGTTTTAGGGATACGGATAATATTATGAATATCTAGACAATTTTTAGAATCTCTAAAAGGAATAATATACTTTTTTAGTTGGGAGTATAAAAAAAGGACATAATGTGTAGGTCCACTAATATAATTAATTTATTTTAAAAAATATTCAGTTTGTTTTTGTGACGTAACGGAAATGATAAATAAAATATCATTTGTTAGTGGAAGCAAGCTAAGCCTTAAATTATAACTCACTTAAAATTCAAAATTAGAAATTTTCAATTTTAGGTTAAATTATATATTTTGTAAATATTCAAGGGCTCAAATTTGGATTCGATTGAAAGATATATTGAAATGGTATACGTAGCCAATATTCTATACTATTAGGCCTAATAGCCTAGAAATAGTGTTACAAGAAATAAAACTGGTTTCAGCCATACTCACAATTTTTTAAGTGTTTTGTTTCCGATTTATTATCAACTTCCTATGAAATAAAATAGTACAAATTTTCGGGGGATCCAAAATTATTCATTGAATGACTTAAAAGCAGAAGATAAAAAAATAATTTGTAGTTTACACTAAGAAGAAGCCTGATATAAGCTCAATAAACATTTTAAAAATCCTTGTTAACAACAACAACATAAATTAACACTTACACACATTAAAATAACGCACACTAAACACATACCTTTATAAATGTACATCATGTCAATAAATTTACCCACCCCATCAGAAGCTTTGATTATTTCGCTGGCCCGATTTTGTCACCACGTGGTCTAACGCATTATCCTAATGATGGACTAGAGTGAGTGATTAGACTACCAATGACAGGCAGATCAAAGTTCGAATCTTGGTTGAGAGTACTGAGGATGGCTTTTCGAAAACAGATTTTTTTAACTTTCTCTCCACGCAAATGCGGGTACATTTTTTCTGAATATAGATTAAACTTTCTTATTCCTTAATCCAGTTGCGTAATTAGTATATAATCATTTAATCCGAACCATTAGTAGGAAGTGCTAATAAGAAAATTAACTGTTTATTTATGGAGGCATATTAATTACCTAAATATTAACTAAACTCTATTATTATTATTATTATTATTACTTTATTTTTCTTGAAGGTGTTGGCTAACTACCCCTATAGAATAATACTACTCGGAGATTTTAACTGCCCCAAAATTGATTGGAAATATCATCATTCTCAGAACATTTCTCATTTCTACATCAAATTAAAAGCTACTCAACTTCTTGCTTCGACCAACATAATAGGATTAGAACAATTTAATGAAGCTGATAATGACACTAACCTCCTTGACCTTGTTTTTGCTAATTTTCACCGCCCCTCTATTACTCAAAGCTCTCATTCACTAGTAAATATTGATTTAGCTCATCCACCCTTATTGATTTCACTAGATGTACCTATTGCTACTAAAATTAATGACACCCCTAATACATATATTGACTATGCACATGGGGATTACCTTAATCTCTACAATGACCTGGCTACTGCTGATTGGTCTTGTGTTTATTCTACTAAAGATGTTAATTTGGCTGTAGATAATTTTACCAAGTTAGTTCAAAGGAAAATCAGAACGCATATTCCTCAAATTACCATTCTTAATTCATCCAAATATCCTAATTGGTTTTCTTCTACACTTAAATACTATATTAGGAAAAAAAAAACAATTTTTTCAAAAAGTTTAAACAAACAAATAATAGTGTATTCTATTCTCATTTTTCTCATTTTCGTAGATTAGTTAAAACTACTTTGATTATAGACAGAGCCAACTGGATGAACTCAATTGAAAATAGTATTAAATGCAAACCTAAAGATTTTTGGAAATTTGTTAAAAATAATCGTATGAATAAAGTTTTCCCATCCATCCTAGAAATTAATGGCAAGTCTATAGTGGATCCTTTATTAATTGCTAATGAGTTTGGGACCTACTTTCATTCCGTTTATAATTCAGCTATTCCTGTCTTACCCTGCCCCGTTATTGAAACTAGTGCGCCCTTGTATCCATGCCACATAACACCCTTGGATGTTGCTAATGCTATAAAAAAATTGAGTTCTTCTAGATGTGCCGGGACAGATGGAATTCCAAGTTTTATTGTTAAAGGCTGTGCCAGCATTTTCAGCCCTTTGTTAGCCTATATTTTTAACATTAGCCTATCAAATGAAACTTTTCCTCTTACATGGAAACAATCTGTTGTCATACCTATCTATAAAAAAGGGGTAAGAACAAATGTTTGTAATTACAGACCAATTTCCCTCTTAAACACTTTCTCCAAAGTATTCGAGAAAATCATACATGAGCATACTTTCCACCACCTTAAAAATAAACTATCAGATAATCAACATGGCTTTATAAAAAATAAATCTACTGTCACGAATTTAGTAGAATTTCTTGGGCATGTTGCCCCTCAAGTCTCTGCCCAAGGTCAGGTTGATGCTATTTATTTTGACCAAAGTAAGGCATTTGATTTATGTCAGCATAATATTATTCTCTCTAAGCTTGGTAATTTTGGACTCTCTCACTCTTATGTAAATTGGTTTAGCAGTTATTTGCATGAAAGATCATTCATTATTAAAATTGATTCACATACCTCAAATACATTTTTAGCACCCTGTGGCATACCTCAGGGTTCTAATTTAGGTCCTCTTCTCTTTAATGTGTTTATTGATGACATTGGTAAATATTTGAACTCGTCTAGTTATTTACTCTTTGCTGATGATGTAAAATTATTTAAAACTATCAAATCAATAGCAGATTGTATAGATTTACAAAATGATGTAAATGGTATTTTACAATGGTCTTTGGAAAATGGAATGTCTATCAATAAATCTAAGACCAAATCTATATCTTTTACTAGGAAAACTAATCCTTTCTTTTTTACTTATAAATTGGGCAGTGATAACATAGTTCGTACACTTTGTATTAATGATCTTGGTGTCCTCCTGGATAACAAACTTTATTTCCACTATCATGTTGACCATGTCATTTCCCAGTCATTGAAATTACTTGGGCTTATTAAATTTATTACTATATCATTTAAGAAAGTTGACTGTTTTTTATGTTTGTATTACGCCCTGGTTAGATCTAAGTTAGAATATGCCTCTGTTGCTTGGAATTCCATTACCTTAACTGACTCTCTTAGGTTAGAAAACATTCAAAGAAAATTTGTTGCTGCATGCTATGATAGATTCTTTAGTAACCGGATTTATTATGATTATGACAGAATTCGAAACCTCTTAGGGCTCCAAACTCTCTTCTCGCGTAGACTTTATTGTGATGCCCTTTTTGTTTTTAATATTTTCAATAACAATATTTATTGCAAATTTGCCCTTGATCATGTAGGCGTTCATATCCCTTCTCGGGCTTCTCGTAATCCTAAATTATTTTTCCTCGATAGCTCTTATAAGACGAGCCCTATAGGTCGTTGTATCCATAGCGCCAATTCTAGATTTGTCGAATTTGACTTTTATCATAAAAGGAAAGCTAAACTCAGAGAGTTATTTAAGGATGTCCCATATCAATAATTTATCATGTAGAGGTTCTGCCTATATTATTTAAACTTACAATATTCTGATCTATTTTTTGCATAATGTTACTGCTTACTATTTAGTTATTTGTTTTTAATGTTACTTTTTTATTCTTATTATTAATAACTACTTTTTATCTCGTAACTATTCATCAGTATATAACATTATTTAGCCATTTTTTGTCTATCATTTTTTCTTGTGTAAATATTTGTATTATAAGGTATGTACGTGTGTACTTTTCAGTGCTGGCCTGTTATAGGTCTTACGACTGTTGGCCAGCACCATAATAAAGGAAATTGAAATTGAAATTGGAAATTGAAAATTATTATTATTAGCACTATGCCTTACTACCGGTTTGGGTTACTCGCACTTACGCTAATGTGTAATGGTAGAGTGATTATGAGATGAAATGGAGTACCTACAGTTTAATATGGAATCCGAACCATGGCGGAGGCCTGACATTCCACACATTCCCAAGTTGTGATTAATATACGTCTTGTCAGAGGTGAAGGAAGGGTTTGATAATATTATAAATCTATGCCAGGACCGAGGATTAAACCTCGGACCCCTAGTACAGAGGTCTGTCACCTTGCCCCTAGATCACCATGTCACCTGTGATAAAACTGTAGGAATCTACTTGATTTGAACTAGATTTATATAGTGGTTTTACTTACTATGGCAAACAGAATTGGCTAACTTAATTAAATGTTTTTAAGGCATATAATGGAGTGAATAATTTACGGACACCCTGTAATATGTAAATTTTACAATGGATAACTTAGACTATACCTTACTTGTAAATAATAAACCTAAGTGATCAACCACGTATCTAGAGAAGCCTAATTTGATTACAGTCCCTGCTGACGAGATAATCACTATTTGTATAGGGGCTGATAATAGTATTAACATAGCAACATAGCAACATAGCAATATATTTAATTCTAAACACGGTCACGACACACAATTCTATGATAATTGAGGATTGTTTTAGGGGGTTTGAAGCTTCATAGCTGCCATTCCCACAGTAAATATCGCAGTTAAGATATTTCCCTTCAAGTTAGCGGGGCCCTTAAAGACATTGTGTTTATCATTTGGATAAAATAGTATTGATTTAGTGTAAGGAGCAAGCATCTAACTATTTTGAATTAGGTTTTGGGAGTCGAAACTGAGGATACTTTTGTTTCTTACATCACTTGGGCACTAGACACTAATCGTAAGTTGATAAGTGGTAGAGGGGTTATAGTGGGTTAAAGCCTCGATCTTTAGACCTAAGCTGACTTCTTAAATCAGTTGGTAGCGTGTCTCTCTATTAAGCTAAGGTTACTGGATTCGATTCCTGGCTTGAGCGCAAATATATCATTACAGCATTGAATTAACAGTCTGTAGCTGAATATTGTGTCTGTTATTGACTTAAGTTAGCTTGAAAGTCGTGTGCTGATTTAATCATTATTATTATTATTATTATTATTATTATTAGCACCGCGTCTTACTACCCGTTCGGGTTATACGCAATTACGCTAATGTGTAATGGTAGGGTGATTGTGAGATGAAATGGAGGACCTACAGTTTAACGTAGAATCCGAACCACGGTGGAGGCCTGGCACTCCTCACATTCACAAGATGTCTTGTCAGAGGTGAAGGAAGGGTTTTGTAATCAGATAAATCTTTGCCGGGACCGAGGATTGAACCCCGGCCGCCTGATTTAATCAATCGGTTTGTAAATTTTTTAGCATGCGAAAAATAAACTGAACTACGCTACAATATTATATCTAATCATCTGCTATTCACTAATCAAATTGTTTACAATTTTTACGTTAAAGCTGTAAGTCGTTAGATACTGATCATAAATGCTAATTTTAAAAATATAATAAAAATTAGCCTACATTGTCTTTTTAATTTACATCAAAATTTAGATTTGCAGGCAAATAAAATGACTTGATTTAAATGAAAGCAGGTTAAGTGACCTTTTATAGCTGTCAGATATTTACATTCGTAAGAAAACTGGGTATATTTTGAATTTGTCCCCTTAACGATTAAATAAGGATCACTACGCTCACTCAGGCGGTAGTTTTTTGAACTACGTCTCAATTTCTCACGTCTCATTCGCCAAATACTTCACACTTTCTCTCATAGATGGTGCTGTTTTTATTTTATTTAACATACTCGTTATTATACTAGTGATTGGTACTTTCTATTTCTTAAAGATTTTGGAAGGTTAAATTAAACAAAAGTGTTTCTTCGCTATATGCAAATTTCTATGCTGGGGGATGAATTCAATTGCTTAGAAATATATGTGCATAAGTTTGCAAAAAGATTCCTAGATTAAACTACAATTTTGATTCGATCCCTACAAAATGATGTTTTAAAAACAAATCAAAACTCACTTAAAGCCACTTATGGTTGGAGTGTATGAGACGCGTGAAAGGGAAAGAGATTTTGGAGTTTTTAATTCAGAATATTTATTTTACCAAAATAAAATAAAATAAAATAAAATATTGTTCCAGTAGAAACACATAGTTTAATATTCTTCACATAGTAATATTTGCAGTTCTTGAAAATATGTCTTATATATATATATATGTCGGTATTAGGGGATAAACTTTTTAAAGGAAGAGAAAAGTTAACATTACATTCCATGACACCCTTGACATATATTTAAAAGATAAGCTGTTGATATAACCATGTTAATTAAATCATAATAACATAATAAATGTTTGTCGTTCTTCTTTAATAATAAAAGGGAGTGTTTGTTTGTTTGTTTGTGTGCGATGCCCAGCCAAATCTACGGGACACGGAGATCTAAAATTTTTAACATAGGTGGACAGAATGCACCTCAAAGCCGGGTTTTTAAATGTTTAGTTAGCTTCTTAATTAGACTATTCTTAACCAATTTTTGAAGATCTTTTTTTATCTGGCTTGGAATTAAGTTTCAGAGATACTGCACCATGGTGAAGGGGGAATGGGAGGGAGGAGGGCTTATATGATTCTTATACCACAGTGGGTCACAGGCAACGCCATTCGGGATGCTAGTATTATATAAATCTGATTTATTTTGGCCAAAATATGTTTTGCAATAAAGCTTGCAAGAACGCTGACCATTTATCACATTCCCTACATTCCAACTTTAAGTTGTGTCAATTTTTTTTTTCGGAATATGTGTGTGTGGGAAAAACCAACACATTGTTCAAATATATGGGACGTTGCACCGTAGAGACTTACTCCCGATCTTATCTTAAAATAAATTTTTACCATATACTCGTAAAATTTGTGAATCGAAATAATGTGCTTATACATTGTTCTATAAATACGACACCAAAGATCACAAATCCAATAATATACATTGTTAATTACTTACTTTATGGCATTAAGAACTAGAAACACTGTTACAGAAAAATTGAGAAATGAGAAACATCTTTGTCTACCAAAGAGCATAAGAATCAAATTAATTTTCAGAGACCTGAATTAAAAAGTATATATAATTTCTTATAGCTATAAAGGTATATTTAAAATAAAAGCAGTATATCTTTAATAGAACTACAACTTTATTATGATAAGCTATTTTCTATCTCAAACAGTTGCGGAGAAATTATGAAAATTAGAAAATTTTCCTTGTGTAAAATACCCGCAAAGTAATTTTCATGAAAAAAATGAGAATCGCCATCTGGTTTATGATGATTTAACAATTTTTAGATATACAATTTAATCAAAATCGTTAGAGAAAAATTTGATAAAATGGATTTTCACTCTTTTTACCCTTAAGTAAACTACCCTTTGTTTTAGGGTTATGTACCTTATTTCAAAAATCCCTTGGGAGGAGCTTATTAAAACCCCAGAAACTAAGTTTGTTTCAGATCATGCCCAAGGTACTGACACATACAGACAGAAGGCATTGTGAAAATATTTTTTTAAGGGGTTCATAAAACGCTGACATTTGTCAAAATCTTGAGATAGATTTTTTTAACGATCACAATACTCTCTCTCCAAGGTGTCGAAAGGAAGTAATTATGGGAAACTACTATCCTGGAAGGATATAGGTACTTAGCTTGACACCGTTAATATATACACAACTTATCAATTTTATTTCTACTATGCTAAGCCACTAAGCTGAGCTTCTTGGTTTTAAATTAAATATTTTTGAGTAGATATCCTCACACTGTAGTACTATGTGCCAGTTATCTTAAACTCCTAGGCTTTATTCGGAATTTACCATTTTATTCAACCGTATTGATCGAAAATAAGTCGCCCCCGAATATAATCTGCACCCTTAAAATGTCATCACTATGAAAGGAAAGAAAAAAGTTTGAAAATGATTCCACTTTGTAACTAATTCCATAATATTTATTTCCTTAGCTTTCCTAGTGTTCATATTATTTTCATGAGTTTATTGCCAAGATTTTGTTGTTGTTAAAACTGTCTTGGTCATTGGCTGTTAGATGCTTTTTTTAAAATCATGATCCATGTATTATTAATTATTAGTTATTAAACCAGAAAATTCATTCTGACCTCAAAAGGTGTGTAGTTGAATAGTTATTCCTTTCCATCGGCATTAAAAATTTTGTAAATTTTTCTTTCTTATTTCATATTATGTCAAATATATTTAAATCTAATAATCATATTTTTCATAGCGTAAAAACATAATTAAGAGATGAACACATTTATTTAGTTGTACTATTTTAAAGTCTTATCACAATAGAATAACAGTAGTCAACAGACAGCAACCAAATTTATCCAAAAACAAGCTATGAACAGTAGTAGTAGCAAATATACTGGGTTTGACTATTTGATTCTGTCAGATATTTTGGCTCAAAGCTAAATTTCATTATTAAAAGCAAAGTTCACATATTTTTCAAAAACTTTTCAAGGCACCCTCTTTTATGCAGATTCTACACTATATCGAAATATATCGATACAAGTACATTCAGTTGCCAAAGATATAACATTTGCTATGTGTTACCTAAGGGTTTGAATATATGCTACACTAAGGTTTTATAAAGGTTATTTTTGAGGTAAAAAAAATACGGGATATTTTCGGCACAGAACTTTACAAAATTTTAATTTCACACATAAATTTGGATATTGTATCTGCTATATATATTTATGGAAAAAACTATACAAAACCATTCAAACTATCAAGTTAGTAAGAGCGCTCTGTTGGTAGCGCGTGAAAACAAATATATTGTATCGATCGCTCAGCCAGTTGAGAGCCATCTGCTAGACAACTGACGAACTTTAACATGGTTTCTAGAAAACAGAGCTTAACTAGATCAGGTAAAACAAACTATTGTGTTACTTAGGATTCTTATTTTGAATTGTTTTAAAAACAGTTTTAAAATATATATTTTTAACAGATGTATATGAAGAAACCCATTTTACATTTCATACTAATTAAAATTACAATAAATAGCACATTCTCCTAGGTGTTTATAACATATAGGCCAACTATTATAATAGGGTATTTTAGATGGTTAGGGACAAGGCCGTAGCCAGGGGGGGAGGGGTTTGGGGGTTCAAACCCCCCGCGAAATTTTATGAACAAAATATATATAGCTTTATTTATGGTTCAAACAATATAAAAATTAAAATACAAATACAAATTAGGCGGCTGTGTTATTATAAAAAGCACTTCAAAGAGCTTCTAGAGGTGTAAAATATTNCCCCCCTGAAATTATTGGCTGGCTACGGCCTTGGTTAGGGATATAATTTCTTCGTCGTGTTCCTTTCCACCTGTCCGAGCTCTATGCTTATATTGTTCTAATAAGGTAATGGATATAGAGCACAATTATTTTAGAATAATGGTACACGCCATTAATTTGAGAGAGATATATATATTGAATAAAACAAAATCTTGGTATATCTGACCGGAATTCAAACAACTTAAACCGAACAAATATATGGTCGTGAAAAAAATATTAATAGTAGTAGGACAAAAAAGCTTTGTTTCCTTCAATTGTAACAGTTTATTTAAAAAGAATATTTTTTAAAACTGTGCAATGTAGGTTTAATGCCTTAGAAAACGTGTTTGGATTCTTGAAAAATGAAAGCCAGTAACAAGTGAGTAATGGAAAAAACTACGGCCGTATTTGAAAGATGGCCTTCAATTTCAGAGTCATGCATGCTAACCACTATATTAGTCAAATTGGGAAGTGTTCAAGGCAATACATCCTCTCTACCTCCTGGGTCATGAGTGCTAACCACTACACTAGTAATGTCGGGAAGTGTTCAAGGCAATACATCCTCTTTACATCCTGGGTCATGAGTGCTAACCACTACACTAGTCATGTCGGGAAGTGTTCAAGGCAATGCATCCTCTTTACATCCTGGGTCAGGAGTGTTAACCACAATACTAGTCATGTCGGGAAGTGTTCAAGGCAATACATCCTCTTTACATCCTGGGTCAGGAGTGTTAACCACTACACTAGTCATGTCGGGAAGTGTTCAAGGCAATGCATCCTCTTTACCTCCTGGGTCAGGAGTGCTAACCACTATACTAGTCATGTCGGGAAGTGTTCAAGGCAATACATCCTCTTTACATCCTGGGTCAGGAGTGTTAACCACTATACTAGTCATGTCGGGAAGTGTTCAAGGCAATACATCCTCTTTACATGCTGGGTCAGGAGTGTTAACCACTATACTAGTCATGTCGGGAAGTGTTCAAGGCAATACATCCTCTTAACCTCCTCCCTTGTCAGGTTAAAGCAAGGAAGAAGCAATCAGGCAAGACCCCCTGCAGAGCTCATCGGTCACTACAGGGAGATTAAAGTGTCAAGGTTGTGATATTATAGGCAACTATACTCCATGTTCGTTAGGAAAGGTGTTAACTGACTGACTTACTTATTTACTCTATGGCACTAGGAGCATGAAAGTTCATTACCGCGTTCACAAAGGTACGTCACCTATCCCTATCGTGAGCTAATTATATCCAATCAATCCTATTACACCCTAACTTTCTCAAGTCCATATCATTTGCGTCTGGGTATTCCCAATGGTCTATTCCCATTGGGTTAGCCATTAAATAGCTTGAACGCGGTTATAAATACTCCTATTCGCGCTGCATGACCTGCCCATCGTAACCTGTGAAATGATAACTAACAGGTGACCTGGTGGTCTAGGTGTAAGGTGTCAGACTTCTGTGCGGGTGGCCGGGGTTCAATCCTCGGTCCCGGCATAGATTTCTCTGATCACCAAACCCTTCCTTCACCTCTGACAAGACATCTTGTGAATGTGTGGAATGCCAGACCTCCACCGTGGTTCGGATTCCACGTTAAACTGTAGGTCCTTCATTTCATCTCACAATCACCCTACCATTACACATTAGCGTAAGTGCGTATAACCCGAACGGGTAGTAAGACGCGGTGCTAAT
>CABFVX010000038.1:269813-339392 GCA_902151425.1 Timema shepardi | reverse complement strand
AATGGTAGGGTGATTGTGAGATGAAATGGAGGACCTACAGTTTAACGTGGAATCCGAACCACGGTGGAGGCCTGGCATTCCCCACATTCACAAGATGTCTTGTCAGAGGTGAAGGAGGGGTTTGGTAATCAGATAAATCTGTGCCGGGACCGAGGATTGAACCCCGGCCGCCAGCATAGAAGTCTGACTGACACCTTACCCCTAGACCGCCAGGCCACCCTAATTAACTTAAATAATTCGAAAAATGTAGTTAGGAGTTTATTTTGTCCAAAAATAGAGGAAGAATCCTGGAAGTGGAGGAGGTTACTTAATGATGAGCTATATTCCTTTTACTCATCAAAATATATTGTTATGATAAACAAACCTCGCAGATTATGATGGGCAAGACATTCAAAGCGAATTTGAATTATGTTTTGTATATTGACTGGTAAAATCAAGGAGAAGAGATCATTGGGAATAAATAATCCACAGACAAGCATACAAAAGACCCACAAACTCCAGGTTAAAATGGCTGTGCTCATTGGGAGAGCGTGAATCTTTCAACACGGGAATCACTAACTGCAGCTCCAAAATACAACCTTACTATAAAGCAGGCATTAAAAAAAAAGTTTACCTTAAATGTGGTTTCATGAGAGAGCAGTCAGAAATTATCTTCTAGTGTCAATAAACTGACTTTAATAAAGCTAGGTTCAGGTGGTGGCCACCCCCACCCCCCCTTTCCCATAAACCGACCCCCAATATCCAAACGAGCTTAACCGGGACTGAAAATTAAAAGAAAACGTAGAATACAATCGTCCCCTTTATTTTTGTTAACGTGATTATTTGCAAATTGTCTAGTTGTAATCAATTTTTAAATACTTTCGACTGAATACTTGTCTGAAAAGGTTTGCTCATTGGAAGGGAGCAAAGGGGTAAGTTGAAGGATATTGATGGCATCTGAACTTTTGTGTTAAGACAACCACCCTTGGAAACTTGCTCTCCAGCCAGTACATTTTACAACGAACAGTTTGAGAGCTAGTTTTTCACTTGGAAGTGCTGTTATCCCTGAGGACTGCAACTAGCACTTACCAATGCCCAAGGACTCATTATGGTTCATGGAGCGCAACGAAACTCCTGGAAGACTGAGTGTCCGGTGTATGTGAATACCTTGTCTTTGACCTAGGCTTATATAGGAAGATAGTATTAGAGTTGACCGGAAGATATCGGGTGTAATAAGGTAGACTGGGTAGAACTAGTTCAAGATGGGGATAGGGTGTAATGAGGTAGACTGGATATAACTGGCTCAATATAGGGATAGGGTTTAATTAGTTGGACTGGATATAACTATCTCAAGATAAGGATAGGGTGCAATGAACTAGTCTGGATAGAACTAGCTCAAGATAATGATAGGGTGTAATGAGGTAGACTGGGTAGAACTGATTCAATATAGGGATAGGGTGTAATGAACTAGTCTAGATAGAACTAGCTTATGATAATGATAGGGTGTAATGAGGTATACTGGGTAGAACTGATTCAATATAAGGATAGGGTGTAATTCGTTGGACTGGATAGAACTATCTCAAGATAAGGATAAGGTGCAATGAACTAGTCTAGATAGAACTAGCTCATGATAATGATAGGGTGTAATGAGGTATACTGGGTAGAACTGATTCAATATAAGGATAGGGTGCAATGAACTAGTCTGGATAGAACTAATTCAAGATAATGATAGAGTGTAATGAGGTAGACTGGGTAGAACTAGTTCAAGATGGGGATAGGGTGTAGTGAGGTAGACTGGATTGAACTGTCTCAGGATAGGGATATTAGGTAATGAAGTGTACTGGGTATAACTAGTTCAAGATAGGGATAGAGTGTAATGAGTTGGACTAGATAGAACTAGCTCAAGATAGGGATAGGGTGTAATGAGTTGGACTAAATAGAACTTGCTCAATACAGGAATAAGTGGTTTTTTGTTGTAAGAGTGGCAATGATTTTTCGAGTACCTTATGCCATAGAGTGAGTAAAGACTAATGTATACTTGGCTTATTTTTTATGGTGAATGGATACATGAGAATAGATCCGGCTAGTTTTGCTAGCTGCCACTTAATACACTCCTATGGTAGATGGACTATAATCTATTGATCGAGTGAGACTGGCCTATATAGACTACTGAGAAGCTAGCTGGGCTAAATCCGTGGGAAGATTTATCGTTCATTTTCCAAACACAAAGTTATAGAGTTTAAGTTTATTGAACATTGATACCTAGACAGGGTAACCGAGCACAGACATCTTCGACTTGGTGTACCGAAGCTCAACCAATGAGCTATCATGATATCGTCCCATGAACAAACTCATTTCTCACTTTTAATTAAAGGCAGATTCGGTGATAGACATCTAAAATGTATTGTCAAACTGGAAATAGCATTTTAAAAAAAATGTATATACGCATATGGAATATATTTGGGAGGTATATGACATCCAGTTCAGTGGCCCCTGTATGGAGAATATTTGCTACTCTGGAGGCAGAGAGAGTTACCCAGGGCACACCTATGAGGGTTATATACACGTAACCGTAATGAAATGTTGTGCTGATAGAGTAAATTGAGGTGTGGGACAGTGGTAGTCTTAAACATAACATAAGCCTAACTTACCAACACCTGACGACCGTTGGGATAGGTCCCCTTAAGGGAAAAATACTCATGGTACCAGTTAGGAATCGATCCCGGGACACTTAGGTTCGTAGCCAGGTGTACTGATCACACTACACCATGGGGGCCGGATAGAGATATCGTTGAAAACAGTAGCCATCTGCGATTCTGTGACGTTTTTATGGTCTTGATAGTACAATATTTAACTGTACAAGATTAGTTGATTTATGATTTAATAAAATTAATAAACAATCAATCATTCTTTTCCCGTAGCTCAATATGTATCAGACGCCACATAGCGATGTGGTTTTCACTATTAAACATTATTTAAACATAGGATTTTACACCAAAGAAATTGTTTTATCAGATTATATTAAATACAAACAAGAATAATAAATAATATATTGTATCACAAAGACTTTATCAATACTTTGCCTAAAAATTGAGATATTTACTTAAACACCGTAAGATTTGTGAAATAAAATAATTTAAATTGTTAAAAAAACATAAATGAATAAAATAGCATTACATTTAACTAAAGAGCATGATGGAAATAATATACATTCCTAAAGAAACTTTGAGAAATAGACATAATAATAGACTCCCATTTACCCAGATCCCAATTTTTTTAAAGGTCCATAAAGTAGAAAATTTTTGTTTTTTAAAATAACATTTGATGTAAACGTTTTTAATTTTTAACATTCATTCAATTTTTCAATGATAAGTTATTTAGTTTCTCAAAGGAATGCAGATAAATTAGAGATATACAAGTTTGTAAAGTACTTTCGAATTCATTTTCTCGGGGAAATGAGATGCGTCTTTTTGTTTGTGATGTTAAACAGTGCAATGATATGATTTTTAATCAAAATCGTTAAATACTATACCGAAATATCTATTTTGCTCTATTTAATCCTTAAGTAAACTTCCCTTATTTTTAGCGCTAGATATAGTATTCCAAAAAACCCTTTGGGGATCCTTATGAAAACCCTATACAGTGTTTTCGGAAAAACATAGCTCAGACTATACATATAGCTTGTTTGAGCTTTTTTTTTTTTACAAAATACCTATCCACTTACACTCGGAAAACTATGCTAATAACATTAATTCGTGTTCAAAGTTTCGGTACCGGGAGAGCAAAGCTGTTCAAGCATGCGTTTATAAATTGCATAGGAGTTAGGCGCGCAGCACTTTGCGTGCAATAGTGGCAATCATTTTATATGGCGTATGACCGTTAATGATGACCCATAAACCTATTTGCATTTCTAGTTGAACTGGTGTGTTATTTACTAGAAATTGCTATATGTTTTGCTGCCGTGATACAAGATATAGAGAGGTGTAGTTCCCCGCGCCTAGCTCCTATGCTAGCTGTTGTACACACATTCTTGAATAGATTTGCTCTCCTGGCGCTATACACCGAAACCTTAATCATAATTTAATGGTATTTACATAGTTTTCAATATGTAGGTGTGTAGGGAATTTATATTATTTTAGGTACAAACAAATTATATCTGCAGTTAGGGCATGAGTTTCCGAACCACGTGTATACCACGTGTTAACCATACGCTGAAATTATTTCAGCTTTAGGCTGAGAAACAAATACATATACAGACAGACCGCATCGTGAAACCACTTATTTGAGTTCAGGAAGCCAGGAAACGTTGATATCCATCACATTATCAATTTAGATTTTTTTTTTACAATCAAAATACTTTTTCTACCCGAGGAGTCACAAGAAAGTTAAAAATATTAAAATGATCCCTATTTATTTGTAGTCAAGTGAATTATGTATTAAACTAATCTTGATATACGACCATATAACATCTAAATATCTGGTATTTAAGAGATTCACTAAACCATTTCAGCTATCCACGGCTACAGACAAGAAGACAGACAGAATAGATGTAATATCCATTATATTTTGTGTTAGAGGTCACTAAATAGTCAATATCAATCATAATCTAAAGGTAAACAATCTTCACTATTAAAATAACTACAGTGCGTATAACCCGAACGAGTAGTAAGACGCGGTGCAAAAAATAATAATAATAATAATAATAATAATAAAAAAATAACTACATTCATAAATGAGAAATTAAAACCTTTGAATTAATAGTTATTAAATGATTTATTATTAAAAGATGAATAAACTTTAAAGTGTATTTTTAAAACGATAAAAACGTTTAAAACTCTTCCAAAATAATTACTATCGGATAAAAGTTTTTTAGTTATGACTGCTCAGATAGTTTTAAATAACAACATTTTGTTTTAAATAATTCTTAGCTGGCTTGAGTAACTAACTACCTCTAAAGTTAAGTTGCCGTAAGTCATTGAGATCATGCGGGCTTTAATAAATAAAAGCAGTCTCTTTTAAGGGTTAATAATTGACTCAAAATAAATGTAGTTAGAATACTAAAACACTATAAGTATAGTTGTAGTATCTATATTTTATAGGTGACCTGGTGGTCTAGGGGTAAGGTGTCAGACTTCTATGCTGGCGGCCGGGGTTCAATCCTCGGTCCCGGCAAAGATTTATCTGATTACCAAACCCTTCCTCCACCTCTGACAAGACATCTTGTGGATGTGGGGAATGCCAGGCCTCCACCGTGGTTCGGATTCCACGTTAAACTGTAGGTCCTCCATTTCATCTCACAATCACCCTACCATTACACATTAGCGTAAGTGCGTATAACCCGAACGGTTAGTAAGACGCGGTGCTAATAATAATATATTTTATAATGATACTATACATACGAAATTACCAATAACACATAGAGCTTGCTGAAGATATTGTCAACTTTTTTAACGGTTGCATTACATTGCCAGTGATCGAGAGTGATTCAGTTGTAGGCAACATCAACGATCATATGTTTTCCTTAAATTTTTTTTAAGATAAAATACACATCATCATAAATAGATTTGCAACAGGATCAAAAAGATCTTGTCTCACTTCCGATCGTCATTAAAATCACATTCCCTTATCTGAGCATGTAGGGCAATAAAGAGATGGAGAGATAAATCGACAATAAACTACAAAATGTAACAAAATAATCAATGCTCTTTTTAATATAATTTAATTTTGTCTTTAAATTGTATTCAAAAAAGGGAAGAAGAATGTGGAAAAACAATCAAATTAAAGAATAATGGTTTATTTTAAAATGTATATTTTATTTCACATTAATAATAAGGGATGAAGAAAGTCTATAGTATAGCACCCCTTTCTGTGGACCTAATAAGTCAGGGTAGCTCGCTGGGAAGGGCAGCTACGGATGGTAAAATAAATGGTTGGGTTCGAAATTATACTTATGGCTCTGTTTTTTGGGGTTTATTAGTAGAACTAAGGGTTAGTAAAAAAGTTATGTTAAAATATGTTACAAAAAGATATAAGAGCTTGATGTATGCTCTCGTGAGAGAACTGGTTCAGTGAGAAGTACTTAACATCTGCCCAGACTGACACCGCTAGCGACCCCACATACATACTCGAACCCAATACCCCATGCGTAACAGCTGCCCTCTAATACAAGTACCCGATGACCTTATGTTCTAAGCCATGTTGTCCCGAGGATGGACAGAGTTACCACCTCTGAATATACCTTAATGTGTCAGCCGCGATTGTCCTAAATCAGAATCCTCTATGGTTCAATGCGGCCCAGTTGTTGAGCACACCGGGGACAAGCTGTTATGAGTTGTCAGCGTTTTTTTACTAATGCTTACTAACTCATCAAAAGTAAGTGAGACCCGTTCTTCCACTCACTTCGTTTCAACATTGTTGTGTTAGTTTTACATAAACATCCCCAATCCAGGGCAAGGTTTATTACAATGCTATGATAATTATAGTAACAATATGAATGATAATTTTTCACAGCATAAATTTAGAATAAAATCAAGGATGCAAAACTTATTTAAGAGTAATTATTATTATTAAGATGTGTTCTGCCTAACGATAGGTCCATTTCTTTTGTCAATGAACTTAGACCGCCAATGCACCCTGTCCTCTGCACCCTCTTTCAGCTCCCAGAATTTTCTTATTTCCTTCAAGTCATCTAGTATTTGAATCCTCCTCCTACCTAAGCTCCTCTTTCTCTCAACCTTTACTACTATGACGTTGTGCAGAAGACAATTCCTCCTAAGGATGTGTCTGATCCCGTTTTCTGTTGCTTCGGACCAAAGAACTAAATCCAAAATGATTCTTTTCTCACCCACTCTTCATAGGACTGCTTCATTTGTCACCCTGTATGTCCACCTGATCTTCTCAAGTCTTCTCCAGCCCCACATTTCAAAGCTCTCCAAGTATTTCTTTCTCATATTCCTAAGAGGCCAGGTTTCTGCTACATACAGTGCGATGCTCCAAATGTAGCATTTCATCACTTCCTTCCTCAGTTCCAAACTCAACGTAATACATCATTAAATAAATAAAAGAAAGACAACTGTTGAATGGTGGCATGGAACATATTGAAATTAATAAGACAACATATCTAGATTTGAAACAATGTCTAAATAATTTTATATCTTTCAGTTTTAACCAAACCTATTCAAGGCTTAGACATTCCTAATATTAACATATAAAAAGTATTTACAATTTAATATAAATATTTATTATTCCATAAAAATAACCTAAGGGTTTAAATTGTATATAATATTTTAAAATACTGTCAATAATGGAAAAGTGAGTAGATTTCGATATAACTACACTCTTATCATATCATTGTATTATATTATTTAGCCATGTTTAATACTATACTGCTGGGCTATTATTAAATAAACTGATGACTATTTATTTTGTCTGATACTCAAATATTACATAAGATTATAAAATAAAGTGACAATTTTTTATAGGCGTTTTCTTGGAAATAAATTTTAAAATCACTTTTGGGAGATATTAAAGGTAGCTGCCATTTAATGGGTACATATTACACCTTATATTTCATGTTATTGTGCGTGATATCGGGCAACGCCAAAATTATAATGATATTTAGAGCCATTAATTATGAAAACCAAATAGAAACTAGTGAGAAATACTCATTACTGACCCTGATGATGTGATTTCATATATTATTTTTTTTAGAATCTGACAAATTGATTTGTTTTATTACCATTCATATAAGTATAAATTGCATTAATTTATTTAACAAGTCGAATAGTCGACTTGGTAATTAAAATAACGGTTGCATATATTCATCTACATCATGTCACTGCCAACATATTTTTTTAAAGTTCTCCATCTTACTACTTGTTCGGGCTTTAGGCAAGGGATTTGTCTATGATCCGGAAACATAATTTATATACTTATGTATTTTATATTTATTTGGATGAACTATAAAATATGCCTATGTAATAAATATATTTCTTTGTAAAGAGCTACAAATACTAAGTTCAACACGATGACTGTTATAGTTTTAAGTAAGTAGTTTGCATATAAAACTCATAACGAGCCTAAGCTTTTACAACGTAAATACTGATTAGTTATTCTATTATAAATAACTATATTAAGTTTTTTTAAATAATCCATCATATGATTATATTAAATTAAGGATACTTGCAGTAATATTAGAGTTTAATGTTTGCTAATTATTATTATTTTGTATGGATTAAAGAATATATTACAGACATAATATTTCAAATGTATTCTAATCATTACACAGGAATAATGAACAAATGAGAGATACAATGCATTCTTTGTCGATTTAATGAAATGATAATTTGGTATTCAGTGATATTATTAGGTACCACAACTACGTTGTATATAAAGCAGAACACACCCTCAATTAGTTGATTATTTCCGAGTAATTCGAAAACTGTTTTCAAATTATTCATCAAGCCTCTCATTTTATATCGAAAATGGAGTTCATTATATCAAAAGTATTTTTAATTTCATTTGTGATACTTGGGGGTTCCTGTGGAAGTTTTCCTGGAGCTGCTAATTTAAATAACGTGAGTAGTAAGGTAATTTTAAGTTGGAAAACCTTTGAAAATATATGGAGTAGGTTTTTTCAGAATTATACTTATAAACCACATTTGATAACTTAGCTAGGTTTTTAAAAATTAAATTGTCATATATTATTAATTTTAATAGTTGCTGTGGATTGGATAAATAATTAGAAATAAATTGTGAAATTTTGAAGTAGGAAAATTTTGAGATGGGAAAACCTTTTAAAAATTACATGGAATTGGTTTTCAGTATAATTAAAAGACAAATTTGATTATTTAACTATATTTTCTATATTAAAATTTCATATATTATGAATTTTAATAATTTCTGTGGGTTGGATAAACGATTAGAAATATATTGTGAAATATTTAAGTGCTACCTTTTAAATAAACTTGAATATCATCAATGTTTTATAAACTCTTACCACCCAACATACAAACGGTACAAAATTGTTTCCTATAAATAAACTTTTTTATAGTTGCGTTTTATTTTATATACTATATTTTATACGTGGCCTTAAAATTTGGATTATTCTTGATAATTTATATGCGCTGAAAGCCAGAGAATAGGTCTTACAATCCTGTCTGTATGGCTGTCCAAGTCACTAAAGCCGAAACGATTAAATAATTTTTTGATTAAAGATGTTGTTAAATAGTCATAACTTGAAGATTTTTTATTCAGATTTTAGTCCTCAAATTAAGTATAGCTTACAGAAGACCAATTTTTGAAATTTGGAAATTTTTCGAAATCTCCAATGATTTTGTTTAAAATGTTTATATAGGTAGAGTTTGACAAAACAAAAACTGAACCTACTAGTTTTTAGGGAAAAATTTCGTTCAGAGGTAGTAATCTTAGTTTAACTTTTCGAAAATAACTGTAATGTTATTGTTCAAATTGGGTACATGATAAACAATAATATAATGTTTTATTTCTAATAAAAATCACTACAAGATAATTTATGGATTATTCATTTTTGAAAATGTGTAATTAAAAAAAAAATTATATGGAATTTTTTTTCAAATTTACATCTGAAGATCAATTCATACTACTATCAAATAAATGTTTATTTTCATGAGAAAGCTTATGAAAGGTTATTGATAAGGGAGATTTGTAAACGGCTACAAACTATAATAGACTATATTAAAATCTAAATACTATTGTATCGTACCATTTATCTATATAAGTACGACTACATTCATTTTGAAACATTATTTAGAAATAAATACTAGTATTTAAATTTCTCCTTGCAAAACATATAAGAGTAATTCCTCTAATTTTCTTTACAAGTGAGAAACAAAGTTATGGTGGGTTTAAGTTGGCATTAAATGCAACGAGGCCAGTATTTTCACAGTTTTTTAATAACAAATTATATGTCCAATTTTTTTAATGTATCTATTTAGTAAATACATTACGTTTTATTTTATAAGCAAAGTTATCTCAACAGTTCTTGATATAGGTTATAAACCCGGTGGCATTTTTTATTAACTTTTTTAATGAAGAAAAAAACTTTCATTAAATTTCAGAATGACAATTCAAGAACTATTCATATCATTTTGTGTAGAAAAATTAAACAAAACATATTTAATCAAGAAATATATTACTAGCCATGTTAACCAACTATATTTTAATAGAAAATATTGGAAAAAAAAACCTCTTCATTTCACCTTAATATAATTTATATTTAAGACCTAATTACTAGCTAAAAAATTCCATTGGAACATGTGATTGCCCAGCAGTTCGCAGCCCAAAACCCCTCTGGTAAGAAGATTCAGGTAGAAGTGGATACGTGGGAACAATGTATCGACAAACCAGACCTTCCCGTCATGTTTCAAGATATAGAGGTTCGGATACTTCCAGATACCGGTGACTTTGTCTTCAACGGGGTGATCAACTTCACAGAGACCGTACATGCACCATGGAAGGTGAGGGACTTTTTCATAGACATGTCTCGGAAGCTGTGTTCGATAAAATAACCAGCCTCGTGGTATAGTGGTTGGAGCCCCTGGCTGAAGACTTAGAGGTCTCAGGTTTAATACCCGGCTGGTACCTTGGGTTTCCCCCCTTTCCCCCAAAAGGGGATTTACTCCAATGGTCACCAAGGTTTGGTAGGTTAGTTAGGGTTAAGTTAGGTTTAAGTGTTTCCAATGGTTCAACACCCTCATACTCACCATCACCCTAATACTTTGTATCACTCTCATACTCACTATCATCATCACCTTTTCTCATCTTATCAAGACATGGAAAGACCCTCCAAGGAAATGATGTACGATTAGTTCATTCGGGCGTCCCCTGGACAACGGTACATCAGTACTGGGTAATATTTCAGCAAACTGTGCTACAGGTTGATGTAGCACAGACACGACATTATTATTTATAAAATTTCTTGTAAGATGATTAGGCATTTAAGGTGGCCGTTTTGGTAAGTAGAAATTGCCGCACAGAAGCTCAGCTATAACGCAATATTTAACTCTACAATGCGTTATTTAAAAAAAAGGCTCACTTCAAATTATTATTATTATTATTATTATTATCACCACGTATTACTACCCGTTTGGGCTACACGCACTTACGCTAATGTGTAATGATAGGGTGATTGTGAGAGGAAATGGAAGACCTACAGTTTAACGTAGGATCCGAACCACGGTGGAGGCCTGGCATTCCACACATTCACAAGTTGTGATTAATACACGTCATATTAGAGGTGGAGGAAAGGTTTGGTAATCAGATAAATATGTGCCGGGACTGAAGATTGAACCCCGGACCCCAGCACAGAAGTCCAACACCTTACCCCTATACCACAAGGTCACCTAAATAAAGTTGAAACATTCCAACAGGGATCTTTTTCCTTAACAACCCTAGAGTTTGTTACTAGAAAAAATGATGTAAAATTGTAACATTAGATCATTTTCAATGACTTTTCAAACATATTTACGGAGCTTTTATAATATATTTTATGAAATAGAGGGCTCTATACTTATCCTTTCTCCAACAAATAAAGTAATATATTTTATAGTATCACAACAGAAATTTTTTAATATATTTGAGAACTAGCGAGCTATTCTCTTTACTGAGATAAGAATTTTCGTAGTTTTCTTTCTCCTCTCTCTTATTGACATTACAAAGGATAATTGTAGATAAGGGTGAAAGGACGTATAAGCTTACAACAGACTAGAGAAGTTGTTCCAGAAAGCTACACGGACCATGGTCTGACAGCGATTGATACTTTCTCGCTGACCAAGGCACCCGGCTTAGCAAGGATTCAATTTAATTTCAGGAGTAGACCAAAGCATTCATTAATAACTCATAAAAGTTATCGATGTGATGTAAAAGCTTTGGTTTACGATTATTAAGAAGGAATGGAAGGGAAGGCGAGTTAAAGTCAGTAAATTTGTATCACAAAATAACATTTTTGAAATAAATATATAAAATATTGCTTCAATTGGTGTTTTTAGTTTAATTTTCTAAACTGAGTAATATCAACAGTTCTTGGTCATGAATATAATATATTTTAATGATTATTTAAATAAAATTTCTCATTAGAATCCAGGTTGTTCATGACCAAAATTAAAGGACTGTGTATCAAATCATGTTAGACTCATCTAATGAAACAATATTTTATAAATTATCCTAGTAAATACAATTTTGCTGTAAAAATTAAAATTGTGGGAATACAGTCCTCAAGTTACGTTCTATTCCATCCTCCCCTAGTAGCACATATCGCAACTGATTAACAGGAATAATAATTACATATATAGGAGACAGCTTTTATTATTTTGATTAGCAAATTTATTATTTATGTTAGCATTGCTGTTACTGTATCTAATATTTTAGGTGCTATATGAAAAATATTGTAATTTATATTGAAATATTAAATACTTAATATTATAAAGCTTATTAAAGATATTTTTATAATCATGAATATGTCCAATGATAATTTTATTTTAAAATATATTTTTACGAAGATTGTACAGATGGTTAATGAACAATAATTTTAAGAAAATGGTTGATAACTATTTAACAGCTCATTTGTCGCCCTCCATTTCGAATAGAATCTAAATTAGTTAGGTAATACAGCTTTTATAATATCATACCGTGATTTTAAGTAGTTTTATTTTAAAAAAAAGCCTGTGCAATTAAGAGCGTGAATACGTTTTACCATATTTAGAAAAATCACAAAAAATACTATAAATGAATATTTTAAATTTCAAAAAATATTAGACTATTTAACTAAAAATTATAAATATTGAACTTATTTCAGTTAAACTGTTTTCAAGTGAACAATAAATAAAATCACAATTCGGATAAATTTTATGTTTCGAGTGAGATCGCTTCTCTAATATTCCTGGTAAACGGGTGTGATGTGGTTTTTAAACGTTCATATATCTGCTCGACTGAATATTAATTCTAGTTAAACAATGACTTATGAGCAGAGAAGCGTTTTTCATAGAAATTGCTGACGTATGTAGAGATTAGCGGGTCAAATTGCCTTTTGCTGATTTCAGATGACTGTGAGCGTGAATAAATGCCTATCCAATGTGAATATGAACACATGCACTCCTTTCTTATCCACCGAAGTAAAGGACGTCTGTTCAAAATTGCCGCAAGAAAATCAATTGTGGACCAAGTTTATAAAAGACATCAAGATGAAAAGGAATTGTCCAGTTGGTCCAGTAAGTTTGATCTAATTTCTTACTCTATTACGTTTAGAACTCAAACGTTCTTAACCGCAATTACAAAAGAGCGCCACATCTCATGCATGATCTTGAGAGAGTTTTATCCAGTCAACCTCATTACACTCTATACCCATTTTGAGATAGTTCTAGACAACCCACCTCTGTACATACTTAGTCCTACCTTGAGTCAGTTATATACGGTCCACCTCATTACACTCTATCGCCATATTTGATTGGTTCTATCCAGTCCACCTCATTGAACCCTTCACTATCTTGAACTAGTTCTATCCAATCTACCTAACTCTAGACCTACCTCGGGCTTGATATACCTTGTCCAACTCAACACACCCTATCCCTATATTGGACTAGTTCTATCCTGTCCACCTCATCACATCTTATCCCTATCTTGATGTAGTTCTATCCAGTCCAAATAATTACACCCTTTTCCTATCTTGGGCTAGTTCCATCCAGTTCACCTCATTACACCCTTTCCCTATATTGAGCTAGTATTTATCAATTTCACCTCCTTACACCCTATACCTATATAGAGCTGGTTCTACCCAGTCCAACAACTTTATCTTATTCCTTCTTGAAACCATATGTAAAAGTATGAGGACTATTTGGATAGTTAGTAAGGCCATGACACGCAATACCCCCGTGAAAAATATAAAAACTTTGTTTTATTCTATATATATATATATATTTATTTATTAAGGATATCTAACGTGCACTTTCTGGCCGACTGATTTTATTATCAACACAGGAGAATTTCTATGGGCAAGAGCGAAAGGGCCTATTAATTATATCGAGAAATGTATTTTAAAAAACCTTCCAAGTTTCTTTTATATACCATAATCAACATGGGGCTAATGGCTTTACTTCCCTTCCATAAGAAGTTTTATTACTGATTTGTGTCGCTCAATACAAATTCGTCGTCCCCTAGTGGGTTTGAACCCACGAGCACCATATCCTGAAGCGAGCACTTTACCCCAAGACCACCAAGGTCAACCAATTCATATAAAAACTTAAACCTAGCAAGAAATATGTAGCTGGGCTATATCAAGGTTAATCTATTATGTAAAATTTTGTCATTGAAATCATAAAATGTCATGAACTTCACACTCCTATTTATTTTTAGTGTTTGTCCAAATATTCACGAAACATAATTTAAATAGGTTGAGTTACAGTTTTAAACTATATTTATCTATCATATTTTGTTGAAAACATAAATATTCTGGACATATATAAAAAGTTGTAAAATTGGATGTTTTATTAATTTCTTTTTAACATATTTCACTTAGAGATATATATTATATAGTCAGTATCTTACAAGCATGACAAAAAAAATCAGAAATCTTTATGTCTAATTAATTTCAGATTTATTAGTTAATTGAGATTATGTTTCCCAAGAAATATCCATTTTAACAACCATCCAAACAACAATGTAGGAAGTAAAGTTGTATGCATTGGATCTTATGGTTAATTTTGATATGGAATATGGGAACACATTACTATTACATTCCTGTCAATCCAAGCTTCTACTGGGAATAACCCGCCTCGGTGGCGTAGTTGGCTAACGCGCTTGTCGTTTTGAGCTCGACTGCTGAGGACGGGGAGATCGAGGTTCGAATCTCGGTCGGGTGAACTGGGGGTGGTTTATCCTAAATGGTTTTCCACTCTACCTCCACGAAAATGCGGGGTTCAATTCCTCTAATTCAACTTTCCCAATTCCTAACCCATTAGCGTAATTAGTACTTAAAAGCGTATAACCCGAACGGGTAGTAAGACGCAGTGCTAAATATTATTATTATTATTACTAGGAATATATAACCTATAGCCACTACTGGTAAATTGAAACCCTTATTTTTTGGACTAATTTTGTGACTAATTAATATGTTACATATTTTATTTATCCAGGAGGTGTACCATATCATCGATATGGGGTCAGAACCTTCGGACTTGAAGTTTTTCCCATTGGACAACTCCTTCTATACCGTGACGGTGACAGGATTCTCAAAAGGAAAAGAGATTTACTGCATGTACGTCAAGTTTCAAACCAAGATGGCGTGAACTCAAAAGAATAATGTCAAGGAGTGATAATTTGATTCGGCTCCATAGCTATGCATGATAAATAAAATATGATACAACTTTAACTAATTTGTTTTATTTTCCCATGAGGATGAACATAATTCACTTTTCATAAAAAAAAAAAGAAAGTATTTTAGATGTTGATAATATTGATGATACTGCACTGCTGATCCCATGACTCCTTGAAAGTATTTTTACTAACTTATCTAATTATCATATCAGGATATTCCTACGAGAATTGGAACGTAAGATTTGCTCTGAAGATGTAAATTTGTATGGAAAATGCAAACTTAGTTCTGAATTAAATATTATATTGTATTATTACAATTTATTATTGCCGACATAATTTTATATTTCCTGAAGAATTGTCCACGTTCAGTGAACAAAGTGAGGGAGTACCACGTGTTCTAGCTTGCCAATAATTTGGTGATCTACGTCGACAATGCTATTTAGTACTTCATTTGTTTGATTATGGTATGCAGATGAATTCTTCTGTAAAGTTTGTTCGCTTCTCGTGATGTTTAAAACGTCTTAGTCTCTTGTTACACTTTAAGTTTTAGTATATATAATGAGCTTCTATTTCACGTTCTTACAGACTAGCCAGCCCTAAACGAACGTGTTTCATTTACGTTAACATTTGGTTTTCGAATAGTTCAAATACTTGGTGTGTGTCTAGCTCGAGTTGCTCCGTTACGTTACATAAATCCTGATAAAAAACTAGTTTACTTACTTTAAGTGAATCAAATGAAGTTGATCAGGATCCCAGCAAAAAGGGTTCTTTAAGTTACGATTAAGTTGTAGCAGTTATAAGACGATAAATTTATAATATATTATTGGTGTTAATTTGGCGAATATAATATATATTGAGAGGTAAGGCTCCATTCACATATTCCAATTTTGCGATTGGTCGGGAAATAGTCAGCCAGCAAACGTGTAGGCTCCTTTCACACATTCCGATTTTTGGTCGGCTGATATCATCCGACAGTAAACCACCCGACAGCTAAGAAAATATAATTGGGCTAGGTGCACATTTACGAATTTAAGTAGGAAGTGACGTCATGCAATTTTTCCGACTTTTTATTGCCTTCTCACCTAATCAACGAACACATGATTCCGTTTCAAACCTCAGTTTCTATCAAAACAGTGAACCGTATTCATTGGAAATGGAAGTTATTTTTCTGAGATCGCGGACTGTGGCACTTCACCTACGAGGTAAGAGGAAAAATTACTGTGATCGAAAGTGGTGGGTTTATCCATTAACCAGCCAACAATTGCTGAAGGTTAAATTCTACATACTGCACAGTGGCCACAGGAAACATCCTGACAGGTTTTTCAATTTCCATAATGATCGCTATGCCAATCCCAAACCACAAGTGAACCCAGCAATTTGCAGACTACCTGAACGAACCCACAAAAAAAAAAAAAATCGGAAGTGTGCTTTCGCCCCTCCTAAGCAATGTGTTCCATCCCCTGGTGACAATCTAATTGGAAAATGAAGCATGTTTCACTGTCGTTCCTACCTTTAGTCGATCCGAATTTTTTTAAGATGTTTGCGAAGTCTCATTTAAAGCTATTGTACCTATTTATTCCGACACTGTCCGAATTTTAGTAGGTCTTACGATAATCGGTCGTCTGTGGGGGCCCTATCCTATTTTACTCCGATTATGGCCGGTCGGCAAGAATTTTAGTAAAAGTTAGCTCACTTATCTTCTCTCATTCACCTTGTCTACGGCTAATACATTTTATCGTTCTTTCTAAGCACGTTCTTACTGTCAAAACCTAATAAACTAATACCTAGATAAATTAGATTTTATAGATAAATAAAACGGAATAATTTCTTTTAGATTATTATTATTATTAGCACCGCGTCTTACTACCCGTTCGGGTTATTACGCACTTACGCTAATGTGTAATGGTAGGGTGATTGTGAGATAAAATGAAGGACCTACAGTTTAACGTGGAATCCGAACCACGGTCGAGGCCTGGAATTCCCCACATTTACAAGATGTCTTGTCAGAGGTGAAGGAAGGGTTTGGTAATCAGATAAATTGGAGCTGGGACCGAGGATTGAACCCCGGCCGCCAGCACAGAAGTCCGACACCTTACCCCTAGACCACCAGGTCACCTAATTTCTTTTAGAAACACACAAAATCTCTCCATGCATTTTTCTAAAGTTTTGTCCCATAACACAAGCCGTGATTCAATCAGAAGAAATCAATAATTCAGTATATACATCAATAACACCCATTTCCATTTAAGTAACTCGACTGCTGTTCGATGTCGGCCGGGATATAGTTGGCCAGTGAACGGGTAGCAGTCTGATTGAGCCTCGACTGCTGTCCGATGTCGGCCAGGAAATAGTTGGCCAGAGAACGGGTAGCAGTTGGATTGGGAAATAGTTGGCCAGTGAACGGGTAGCAGTCTGATTGAGCTTCGACTGCTGTCCGATGTCGGCCAGGAAATAGTTGGCCAGTGAACGGGTATCAGTCGGATTGGGAAATAGTCGGCCAGAGAACGGGTAGCAGTCGGATTGAGCCTCGACTGCTATCCAATGTCGGCCGGGAAATAGTTGGCCAGTGAACGGGTAGCAGTCGGATTGAGCCTCGACTGCTATCCGATGTCGGCCGGGAAATAGTCGGCCAGTGAACGGGTAGCAGTCGGATTGAGCCTCGACTGCTGTCCAATGTCGGCCGGGAAATAGTCGGCCAGTGAACGGGTAGCAGTCGGATTGAATCTCGGCTGCTGTCCGATGTCTGCCGGGCGCCACAGTGCAGTAGCT
Source organism: Timema shepardi (assembly GCA_902151425.1). Taxonomy (NCBI): domain Eukaryota; kingdom Metazoa; phylum Arthropoda; class Insecta; order Phasmatodea; family Timematidae; genus Timema; species Timema shepardi. Next base: position 321,299 of record CABFVX010000038.1, on the reverse strand, counting down.
CATTGTTTTAAATGGACATGTTTACACAGGCCGGTATTTAGTCGTCCGACACCCTCCTGAGCGAACACACGTACTGTGTGTTTGGTGGTCGGGTTGAAAATGGAAATGAGTGATATTGATGTAGAGACTGAATTATTATTATTATTATTATTATTATTAGCACCACGTCTTACTACCCGTTCGGGTTATACGCACTTACGCTAATGTGTAATGGTAGGGTGGTTGTGAGATGTAATGGAGGACCTACAGTTTAACGTGGAATCCGAACCACGGTGGAGACCTGGCATTCCTCACATTCACACGATGTCTTGTCAGAGGTGAAGAGAGACTGAATTATTGACTTGAATCACGGCCTGTGTTGTGGGACAAAACTCTAGAAAGTTGTAAGGACAGGAACAAGACAAAAAAAATGCACGCAGAGAAGTTTGTGTTTGCTATACAAATGTAGTTCCAAGCGTCCATGCAACTCTTTGCAAGACGAGACAGACGTCCGGAAATAATAAAAAAAAATATATTTTTGTCTTCTTTTAATTCCCTAGAAAGTATGTTAAGGACACCAAGTATTTCCCTTTTCTTAAATGTTAGATGAACCTAATGGAATCTTATTCTACGTTAATTCTACGACGATGACGATTTGAAAACATCATCGCTAAAATCCTTTTGCGCTCCATTGCGAGTTATAAACACAATACAATCCAAGTCGCGCGTCCGGCAAGAATCGATGTAAAATTAGATATTTATAATTACCTTCACTTAATTGTTGGGAGGTTTGTGATCGGACGGTATCAGCCGACCGAAAATCGGAACATGTGAAAGGAGCCTAAAGGGTTTTGGCCACAAAACCTATGATTTGGGTTAACAAGATATTTAATTTGGACGGTTAATTTTCCTCTTGGGTAAGGTTATTTTATATTAACATTGATATAAATAACTTCAAACCCAAGACTTCTATCTGATTACTAGTATTTATAGTATTAATATTAGGTGTTCTGTCTTACGACATACCAATTCCTTTTGTCACTGAACTTACACCGCTCCAGAATTTTCTTATTTCCTTCAAGTCACCCAATATTAAGTATACTTCTTCCTATGCTCCTCTTTATCTCAACCTTTCCTTCTATTACGTCGTGCAGAAGACAGTTCCTTTAAAGAGTCATGTAAAGTTATATAAGATACACATATGTGTAATAAATATTTCAGAGGGTAGGTAATGTTATCTTATTAGAAGTGGGCTTGCATGAGCGTGGCTAGGAGACGGTAAAAACCACTCTCAATGCATCTGGATGAGAATCGAACCTCAATCTCCCCGTAACCTGAAATCCGGATGTCGAATCTTAGTTTCTTTGTTCTATGACAAAATTTAATATTACTTTTTATTGGTCTATATTTATTAATATAAATTTTACATTTTCATTGTGTATAAAATAAATATACAGATGTAATGATTTGTAAAAGCTATACACTTTTTTGCGAAGTACTTTAAAACGAGTTTACTAGTCAGGGAAATTACTAGTAAAATGATATCATCTAGGTTAAAAAAGATCAGATATATTTTACAAACTTCCGTATATTTTTTTTATAAAAAGTATTAGTAGAACTATTGTAAAAATCAACACCTCTCATTACTGACAGGTTGATATATAAAGTTGAACACAGCCTTGTGAGCGAACATAAAAAAAAGCTTAGTTTTTCGATAAATTTGTTTTGAAAATATGACACTCTAAAATGAACAGCTACGCGATATTTATTGTCGTCTCAGCGAGCATGATTGTCGTGAAAACAGGAAGTTTTTCTAAATTTAAACCTAAATTGCCTGTAAGTGTTTGTATGAAAAATTTAAAATTAACAATTTATTAAGTTATAAAAGGATTTTTTTAAATAAATTTTAGGGTAATTTATTTTATAGTACTATTATTATTGACCATCTCGTTGGTCTAGTGGTAAGAGTTCCTGGCTACGAATTCAGTGGTCTCATGATTGATCCCTGGCTCTTACAAATTCTTCTGTGAGTCTTGGACGGGTCAAACACAACCTCACGAGGAAAGAATAAGAAGTTATTTCAAAGAAAAAGTAGTGGGCTTGGCCTAGAAAACTGAGATTAACACACGGAGGTTATTTTGTTGACACCCTCTTTCCGGAGAAGTTGGCACGTTCTTCGCCAGCAGATGGCAGCTGCTTGGTTTGTATAGCTCAATTCTGGGTAGAAACTATGGAGTTTTATTATTATTTATAGTGTTATTTAGGTTAATAATATTACTCTTCATTAAAATTTGCATTAAAAATAAGATTTTTAAATACAAAGCTATATTTATAGTGTTCATCTTCACCAAAATTTACCGTCATCGTACATCAGAATATGAAAAAGAGAAGGATAGATTGAAGTTTTGAGGAATTATATCGGTGTTTCCTTAAAGAGAATATGACGAATCATAGTGTGTAGATGCGAAGCAAAAGGTTAACCTTCAATCTATTCTAACTTCAGTAGGTTATGTGGTTTTAAATAATACCATGCATTCGAGCATACAAGTCATTTTTATTTCTTCTCCTGTATCTTTCTTCATCTTTCACCCTCATTAACATTCTTTTGAAATAATTTATATTATATTAATCTTAACATTATATTGATGACCTGGTGGTCTAAGGGTAAGGTGTTGGACTTCTGTGCTGGCAGCTCGGGGTTCAATCCTCGGTCCCAGCACAGATTTATCTGATTACCAAACCCTTCCTTCACCTCTGACAAGACATCTTGTGAAAGTGGGTAATGCCAGGCCTCCACCGTGGTTCGGATCCCACGTTATACTGTAGGTCCTTCATTTCATCCCACAATCACCTTACCATTAAACATTAGCGTAAGTGCGTATAGCCCGGACGGGTAGTAAGACGCGGTGCTAATAATAATAATAATTAACATTATATTATTTATGTTTAATTTAGAGTTTTGAGCTCGATATAGAATACATGGAGCAATGCAAGAACGAAACAAATCTTGCTGTTGAGGCGTCAGATATGGAGGTGATACCAACAGAAGACGGTAAATTTCTCTTCAGTGGCACCATCGACTTCACTAGACCGGTGGGAGTACCATGGAAGGTACTGTAATTTGGATGTTTACTATCCCCAGGTTTTCATACTGGCATTAACATTACGATAGTAGCTCAGATGTTAAAAGTGCGAATCGGTTGATTCATTACTTCGTGCATATGATCTAGCTAGCTCTCTGACCTTCAGGAACTCAAATGTTTATAAGCTACTAGAAAGTAAGTTCACCGTTCAATCATATCCTGAAACAGCTCTACCCAATCCCTAAAAGGATATCACCTCCTTCAAATGTATGTTCACAATCCAGAATCTTCGTGTTTCACAACAAAATTGTGTGTTTACACATCTGTAATCATCCAAACAAACCACATTACCACCCGACATCAGCCTGCGTGCCTTGATTATTCTTAATATATTTAGAGATGTATATAAAATATTCACCTCTGACAAGACATCTTGTGAATGTGGGGAATGCCAGGCCTCCACCGTGTGTTCGGATTCCACGTTAAACTGTAGGTCCTCCATTTAATCTCACAATCACCCTACCATCACACATTAGCGTAAGTGCGTATAACCCTAACGGGTAGTAAGACATGGTGCTAGTAATAATAATAATAATAATAATAATAATAATAATAATAATAATATATAAAGTCCATTAAGTTTTCACTATGTAGTTTTATCCATTCTTCTTTGTATTTCGTCCCTCTTCTTCAGTGAAATAGACCCTCCACCATCGGACCTATGAATTTCCATCTCCTCGGTTTATCCGACGGTCCCGCCTATGGCCGTTATGTGGCTAAAAAGAGGAGAGACTCAGCAGCCAAGGCTAGGATGTCATCTTTTAAACATAAAAATACTACACACTTTTTTCACCAGTGATATCTCTTTATTATCTGATAAAATATTTCACTTTATGTTGCCTTAATTAATGTGAAAACTGTATTTAAAAGGTCGCCTCAATTTTTTTTTTTTTAGAAAACCATAATATTTCATTCATGTTGTTACTTAGTTTTTGTGCTTTAGTTAAGTTTTTGTTCTTCTTATTATCTGACCATTTTTGTGTTCACACCATGTCCTATTCCCATGAGTGACGTATAATCGGAGCCCATCATACATTTTTTTGAACAAACTCTCGATTAAATATTTTATATGTTTTTATAGTTTTTATAAGTAATCATAGGTAAAAATCATAGTTTTTTTTATATTCTAAATCAAATATTTCGAGACAGAAGACAAGAGGTGAAAAGAGGCTACATATTGAATAAAAGCAAGCATCACATACAGGCATTCTGATTTGAATCTCTTCATGAATCTCAGTCCTATCGGCTACACATAAGATATATTTTCGCTTTCTCTCGACTCCTTGGAAATAAAGAATTGTGATCATCAAAAAAATTCGAGATTGAGATTTTTATGAATGTCGATGTTACATGACCCATTGAAATAAAAAGAGTTGTTTTCGCAATGCCATCTGCCTGTCTGTCTGTCTGTACCTTGGGCTAGAGCCGAAACTATTTTACCGATTGGGATAAAACTTGTTATCTTGGGTTCTCATAAGGTCAAGCCACAAGGATTTTTGGAATTATACATCTGAACCTAAAATTAAGGGTAGTTTACTAATGTGCAAAAGAGAACAAATGGATGTTCTCAAAATTTGTTCAAACGATTTTGATTATATGGTATATCTAGACACTGTTTATCACTACAAACAAAATGGCAATTCTAATTTTCTTATTAAAATAATTTTGAGGGTCATTTATCATTGGGAAATTTTCCAAGTTTCATAATTTCTTCAAAACTATTTGAAATATAATAAATAACTCATCATTGCAAAGCTGTAGGTCTACCAAAGCTATACGTCTTATATTTGAAACATATTTTTTTATAGAATCTATAGTTTCTGGACTATAAGAAGATATACAAACTATTTTCATTCAGGTCTTTTAAAATGAATTTGATTCTTATGCTCTTTGGTGAACAAAAATATTTTTCTTTTCTTAATTATTCGGTAACAGTTTTCCTAGTCCCTAATGGCATAGAGTAAGTAGCAGTGTGTATTATGTAATTTATTATGTATGTCTAGTATTTCTACAACAATGTGTATACCTAATATTTCGTTTCACAAACCTTGCGAGTTTTTAGTAATTGTCTATTTTATGATAAAATCTGGAGAAAGCCTCTTTGGCGCACCGGGACATAAATTTTGTAATTTATTTAGCAGTGAGTTATTCGATAAACTAAACGTGTAATTTAAAGTGTTGCACATATAAAAATAAGTTACAGAACGACACACTGACTCTCTCACTCCATTGTTTACAAATTGAGGTATTTACTCAAAACTCGTACTATATGTGAAATGAAATAATACACACTAGCAAACTCGAGAACAAATAACGGTATATTTATATACATATTTTGGGACTCCCGGTTTTAATTTTAATAATTTTATTTATAAAGGATTAAAGTCCTCATTAGTATATTTAAACCAATAAAAATTATTGATATTGGTTCAACAAGGGCCAAATAATTTGTATTAATTTCAACTTCAGGTTAAAATTTTGAAATTTTGTTTGGGGCTGCACATCGTAAAGTCATCGCATTGCTATTAAATACTTCAATTATAAATGTTGATCAATAAAAAATGAAAATATTAGCCTTTGAGTATTAGATAATAAAGATACATCATTGCTGAGCAATGAGGTAGACTGGACAGTGCTATCTCCAGATAGGCTTAGGGTGCAATTAGGTGAACTGGGTGGAACTATCTCAAGATAGGGATAGTATGTGAGGAGGTGTACTAGACCAAGTTATCTCAAGATAGGGATAGGATATAGTGAGGTGGACTGGATAGAACTACCTTAAAATAGGGATATGAGTTGAACAGGAAAAACTAGCTCAAGCTAGGGATAGGGTGTAATGTGGTGGACTGGATAGAACTGGCTCAAGAAAGGGATAAGCTGTAATAAGGTGTTCTGGATAAAACTAGCTCAAGATAGGGATAAGGTGTAATGAGTTGGACTGGATAGAACTATCTCAAGATAGGGATAAGGTGTAATAAGGTGTTTTGGATAAAACTAGCTCAATCTAGGGATAAGGTGTATTGAGATGGACTGGATAGAACTGGCTCAAGAAAGGGATTAGCTGTAATAAGGTGTTCTGGATAAAACTAGCTCAAGATAGGGATAAGGTGTAATGAGATGGACTGGATAGAACTATCTCAAGATAGGGATAAGGTGTAATAAGTTGTACTGGCCATCTTAAGATAGATATATATGGTATATTTTTGTACTTTGGCAATGAATATTCGAGGTCATAATGCCATATGATGAATCAGTATTGTAATTAAAGTGACACTCTAATTTATAAATATTTTTAACGGTTTTTTTAAATTCTTGTTTTACTACAGCTTGAATTCACCATTATGAAATGTGCCAACATGCACAACCGTCAAACGTGCGAGTCGTTCTTCAGTTACGTCGTGGACGAAGTTTGCGATGATCTACCTTTGGACAACATGATCTGGTCGAGTTTTATCAAAGAGATGAAGATGAAAAGAACCTGCCCCGTAGGGCCGGTGAGATTATACTACAGTCCAATTTTATTAGAAAAGACCTGTCCGAAAATACAATTATATTATTATTATTATTATTATTAGCAACGCGTCTTACTACCCGTTCGGGTTGTACGCACTTACACTAATGTGTAATGGTAGGGTAATTGTGAGATGAAATGGAGGACCTACAGTTTAACGTGGAATCCGAACCACGGTGGAGGCCTGGCACTCCCTACATTCACAAGATGTCTTGTCAGAGGTGAAGGAAGGGTTTGGTAATCAGATAAATCTGTGCCGTGACCGAGGATTGAACCCCGGCCGCCAGCACAGAAGTCCGACACCTCTAGACCGCCAGGTCAACAATTATATTATTCTTGCCGTCAAAATTGATACAATTTTATTAGATGAGTTTATTAAAGTTTATCATTGATACTATCTATCAAAAGGGACAGCTGAAGATCACACTACCTAACGTATGAATACATGAAATAAAATCTAGCACCCTTTCTAGATGTTATAGAATTTCATTACTTTTAAAATCTAATGATGTTGCATCATTATTAAAAGAGAAAAAAATTAATTAATTAGTGTAGCCTAATATCTATATCAGTACCCAGGGTCAGGTCGTCTCAGTTGTTAGAGTCACATTGAACTTTATACCCGTTTTGGTTTAAACAATTGCTTGGTGTATTGAGCGTGGTATTTTCTAAATGATTTTCACTCTCTTTCCTTGTAAATGTGGCTATATTTGATAATCATTAAACTTCTTCATCCCCACCACACCAGAAAAATTATAACATACACGTTTGACCAGAGGGGGTAGTGAAATTCGTTGAAAAAAAAAGTTGTTTCCAATCATATCTCCACTATAATGCAGCTGTCTTTATGATGAGTTAACTTATTCATTCTAAGCCTCATAAATTTGTTAGTAATCATTTTGTTGAAATTACAAATAAAAAATTCACTCAAAGTATGAACAAAAATTGTAGGTTAACAAATAAACTATATTTATTTTTCGGTGGTCTAATAAAAACCCGTTTAAAAGCACATGGCTTGGTGTATAGCTACATGAACTTAAATTTTTAGATTTTTGATCTTTAAGATAAGGCTTTTCCTATATTTATTCAGATATTAATTAAGTATTCCAGTATATAAGCCAGTAAATGAATGGCATATTAATCAATACAAAGATTAAAAATAGATGTATTTAAATAATAACTCAATATTCCTTTATATAAGGAACGTGAAAAAAGACCAGTGTTTTTGTAGTTTTTATTGGAAAAACTATTTTTTTGCCCAAAATAAATCAAATATTTCTCCAGTAGGAATATAGAGTTTAACTTTCTCACATGTTGTTATAAATAGTTGTCGGATATTTGTTATTAACCCAGCATCATTAAATTATCAACTTTTTAAATTAAGAGAAAAAGTTGTGATTGAATTCCAGAACACCCATAACAGATATCCAACAACTATTGATCTCATGAATACAATTTAACTTAGGTTTCTTCTACAGGTTACATATTTTAATTTTTTTACCCACAATTTTTATATAAAAACTGCAAAAACACTGAAATTATATCACGTCCCCTACCCCCTCACCTTAAGTATTAATGAATCACGTGAAATGTGTGTAGTATTATAATGAAGATAGGTACTTATAGAATAAAATAGATCCTCTAGCTAACATACTTTGAATAATAGTAAAGGTGAACACCTTAAAAGTCATCCTACTAAAGTGCTTTAGTTTTGAAATGAAACCTTTTGATTTAAATATAACATTAAAAACAAATTATTAATATATTCATACCCAGTGCCTAATGAACTTCTGATTGTTGCAAATCTCTAATTAATCTAGAAGACCTTTGTTTGATTCTGGTTTGAGCTGATTAAGTTGTTTACAATACAGTGGACATAATGCCGATTAGTTAAATATATATTTAATATGTAAGGTAAATTTGTAAGTTATAAGATAGCATATTCTAAATAGGTGCTTATAAATTATTGAAGTTGAAAAATAATTCTTATAGGTCTCGTTACTTAGATATTAATATGAAATTTATATTTAAATAGATAACTAATGTTTCTTCATTTTTTAAGAAAAGTTGAAATATGATACTATACTTATTTTTTTAATATATATATGCACATACTATATACTAAATGTGTATATTTATTTGAACGTATAGTATATATTATATAGTATACGTGTATATAGTATAGTATATTTGAATCCTTGTACATACATATTTGAAATAATTTATAGTTTCTTCAGTTGTTCCAAAAATATTTTATAAAAATTAATATATCATCAAGATAAATTCCTCCACCATCATAAATACAGCCGATTGCCAGGCTGTCACTTATATAAGTTGATGCGACCATCAAAGTGGTTAAAACAAAAAACTACCTATAAGAATTCTTAATAATTACTTTTAAATTTTAAAATTTATATTGTGAATAAAAACATATTTAATTTTATTTTCAGAAAGCCTACACGATCAAAGACTATGACTTGCTCGATACTATGGAATCATTTTTTCCATTTGGAAACTCATACTACATCCTTAACACCCAAGGATTTAGTAATAATGAAAAGATTATTTGCATTAATTCTGCACTATCTATAACATATAAATAATATACTGTATTTAAAAAAATCCACGTTGGATGTTTTATATAATATTTTATTTTGTTCTAGTAACTCTAGCTAACAATAATAATATTAATATTAATAATCCCTTTAAAATATTGTACTTATAATATTTATATATTTTCCCCTAAAGCTGTTAATGACATTTTATTAAATAAAAAGAATAAACTGAAGTTAGACACACCAAAATTAAGTGATACCATTTAACTTTCACACTGAAATTACTATCAAAATATGTTTGAAGTTCTTTGTAACATTTTTGAATGTATAATACATATATTAAATAAAACAAATTCAAAGCTACTCACTAAATTTTCTAATAGACCTTTCGTACCAAAATATTGGTACATTTTATTGATTTTAAAGTGATTTTTTAATCACCGGTTCTGTTTATACTCATTGATAATAATAATTATTTTAGTGGTGTAGGTATGAGGAAAGAATCATTTTAGAAGATATATACCCGCATTTGCATGGAAGCATAGTGTGAAACTATTTAGGAATAAAACCTTCAGTAGACCCAACAGGGATACGAGCCCTGATCTCCCCATCATTAGCATGCAAGTATAATACAAGAGTGATATCTTAGAATATTTGATCATTGAATCGGGTTAAACGGGAATTAGTTATTAAAAATTATAAATATTATTTCGCCTTGTTATAAATATGGTTATTTTCCGATGTTTATTGATATTGAAGGGAAAAGTAGAGCCATTTTTTTTTTCTTGGCATTTCAATAACCGATAAAAGTTCAAAGCACGGGAATTTTATTTTCCACCACTAAAGAATATCGGTACGAGATTGAGTAAATTAAATTTATGAAATTGGTAATATGATAGCCATATTTGTGACCTAAGGAGAGTGTTTAGCGACAAAAAAAAGAAGAATTTTAAACATAGGTTCATGTTCTAAGTATTATCCCATTCATGTAGGAGCTGTTATTTTACCAATTTTAGCACTACATATATTTTATTTACAAACCTTTTTTTATACTAATACTTTTCGTATAACGAAATCCAATAATTTTATTTACATAATATCAGGGATGCTTCAGGTTAAATAAAAATAATGTTGGCCGCAGATCAAGACACCATTTTATTTACTATTTATGTGTCAGATACTTTGAATTATTCACTATGATACCTTACTAAATGCTTCGGATGAAAATAATTTCCATTATTTTTATTTTATATTTTATCATTTTTACAGCGGAAATTAAATTTCCCTCTTAGGATCCACCTTCGTACTTTATTCGTAGATAAGAACAATGTGTTTGCGTTCTTGTACGGACAAAAATAAAAAAGTGGTTTGACAGTAAAGAAAAATGTTTAAATTAAAAGGGGTGAACACCTTTTACATAGTCCCTATTTAAAAAAACAAAAATATCAATTTTTCTGTCTTTGTAATCAATCATACGTGGCTGGTGATTTAAAACCCTGTGACTAGTAAATAAACCTAAATAAAATTAAGCGCCGTCGATAAATTCCACTTATTCATGTCCCACTTTTGTTTAAATTTGATCAGTCAGTCTTTTTTTATTTTCTTGTCTATTCTACAAAAAAATTAATTGCACTTGATTTACACTTTGCTCCCATTTGTAATTTTTTTCACCAATGTTTTTGTATATATTAAATTTAACCACAGTGAGGGATCAATTCCCTGAACGTGGGAATATAAAGGGTTTGTCAAGAGTAATAGCATTGACGTTCTAAGCCAAATTCCCTGGATTTAATTACCGTGCATTCTTTGTATATGATATTCCTGTACCTTATACATATTATCATTTGGATTAAATTAATAATTTAAAAATCCAAATATGTTCATTTTCCAAACATACCACGATTAAAATAGTTACTCTTCCAACATTAATAAGAGGAGCTTTCATAGAAAAAACAAATGTATTCTTAACGTAAAACATTGATAACATTTCATTATTATATAGATATTAATATTTATATATAAACAGTAACATCTGTTGATAGTATTATAAATACGTGAAAGAGGATCTTGCAATTTTTCTAGCTGTCAAATAATTCCTTTAATATGAAAATTGGACTATACCAGCTAATGAATCTCAGGACCTGCTGCTTGAAAACATCAGGCTAATTTGAAAAATACATTATGCCAATGTCACTAATATAAATACACCCAAACAATATACAACAAATAAAAGACAAACGCGTATTGAAAGTTAGCAAAAACAACAATATAATACGTTTTAAAAACATAACGGTAGCTAAATTATCAAACAAGCCTCCCAAGAATGTTTAAATCTTATATTTAAAATCCCCTCACTTAGTATAAAATTTAAAATATATACATGCATTAGGTCGAGGATTATCATGGAGAAAAAAACTATTAAAAATAAAATGTTACTGTTGATTAGTAAGTTGAGTTTGGAACTGAGGAAGAAACTTATGAAATTATAAATTTGGAGCACCGTACTATATGGAGAAGAGACTTGGACTCTTAGAAATTTGGAAAAATTACTTGGAGATATTTAAAATGCAATGCTGGAGAAGACTTTAGAAGATCATGTGGACAGATAAAGAAGTACTAACAAGAGTGGGTGAAAAGAGAACCATTTTAGATGTGATTCTTCGGTAAAACGCCAACTGGATTGGATACATCCTTAGGACAAAATTTCTTCTGTGTGACGTCAGAAGGGAAGATTAAAGAAAAGAGGAATTTAGAAAGGAGGATTCTAAAACAGGTTGACTTGAAGGAAACAATAAAGTTCTAGGAGCTGAAGGAGTAGTCAGAGGACAAGGCTCAATAGAGGTCTAAGTTATAGGTCGTCGCATTGGTCTTTCTTTATTACAGGATGTGTAACTCATACTATCAAAATTCCAGTCTGATACCATAGTTCAGTTGGTAGCGTATGTATCTAACGAAATAAGATTCACAGGTTTGATTCGTGGCATGGTCAAACATTTTATTATTTGTGAAATGTGGGTTTCCCCTTTCACAGGGTGGATGTTGTGTCTGTTCTAGATTTAAGTTAGTTTATAAGTAATGTGGTGATTTAATCAGTCAGTTCAGAAAGTACATGTTAATAACCTAAGATGAATTAAACGAGAAAAAAAATATTAATCTCTCTCCACTATTCACAATGCAGTAATCATCCCTTTTTAGATAAAATATTTTCCAAAGCACTTTGCTTTCAAACAACCTAAATTTCTTCTTGTGATGTAAGGTAGCTTATTTAGTTAAAATAATGGTTAAATAAGAAAAATATGTCCAAAGGAAAAACTTGATTTAAAAGTTAAACATGTTCATCGCTTGTAACATAGATTAGCTGTTTTGCATTGATATTAATGAAGAAAATAGATGATACAGTAACATAATGAATAATAAAGGTACGAGAATATAAAGCTTATTGAGTGATATCATAAAATGCAAAGTTGAATGTAGAAAGGAACTAAGAACACTACGAATACAATTGATTGATAACCTCAAACAAGGAGAAAATATTACGTTTCAGCATGTGAAATATTGAATTGGCAGATAGGACAGACTGAAAGACTCAATTTAGACAATTCAACGATTGTGTCGAAAGACAGTTCACCTAGCTATAACTATTTAACAATCCAAAACATTCATGAAGTATTTACTCTCTTGTATTCTACCAGATATAGTTTGTGGTTTGATAATAATCTGATCATAATTTGTGATGTCAATTAGGCTTTCAATTACAGTTTGTTACAAGTTTTATGAGCATTCACCAATCAATTCAAACTTTTTAAGGGACACGCACAAAATTAAACAAATAAACCATCAACATAATAATAATTATTTATCCTAATTATTATTTTTAATAGCACCACGTCTTACTACCAGTTCGGGTTATACGCACTCACGCTAATGTGTAATGGTAGGGTGATTGTGAGATGAAATGGAGGACCTACAGTTTAACGTGGGATCCGAACAACGGTGGTGGGCTGGCATTCCCCACATTCACAATATGTCTTGTCAGAGGTTAAGGAAGGGTTTGGTAATCAGATAAATCTGTGCCGGGACCGAGGATTGAACCCCGGCCGCCCGCACAGAAGTCTGACACCTTACCCCTAGACCGCCAGGTCACCTTTTTTTTAAAATCCTAATTACCAAGGTATGGGCTCTAATGGAATAAACATTATAAAAAATGACACACACAAGTTTGTATTACAGAAAAAAAAATCAAATTTCTATAAATGTTACTTAAAATATATTAACAAATACTCTTAATGAATGTTCACGACTAAATAAATCATGCTCTCTGCATATGAAGAATAAAAATATTATTATTATTATTATTAGGTGTTCTATCTAACGACGTGTTCATACTTTTTGTCAGTGAACCTAGACCGCCAGCGCACTCTTTCCTCTGCCTCCTTCACCTCACAGAATTTTTTTATTTCCTTCAAATCCTCCAATATTTGAATCCTCCTTCTTCCTAAAATCCTCTTTCCACTAACCCTAACATGTACTTAAAAGGTTTTAACAACTTAATTCATTCATTTGTCTTAATATAATGTTGATTTACAAATACCTGATTAATGAGTAATATCTGCCCACTACCAATAAAACCCTCTCCACCTTAATAGCAATTTCTCAACAACAGGAATGTGTATTTTTACAACCATGAAAACAAAGAGACAGTGTGTCAGACACATTTTTGTTTGAATATTTATGTATTTATAACATATCTATAGAGTTTAAAAATCTATACTTATCTAACCTTAATACCGAAAAACAACTCAAAAATGCTTTCCATTGGTTAGAAATAACGTCAGTCAAGCAAGAAGCTAGGACCTATAATCCAAAATAAAATTACATGAATATACCAAATAATGACATATTAAAACGTTTCTAAAACCAGGAGATTATAAACAAAATATACGTACAGTAGTTGAACATTGTCTGTGCTGTAGAAAAATCGATATTCATCAAAACCCGGGGCCTATTAATTACACATACAAAATCTGAAATATGAATATAAATCTACACTAAATTTAAGTTGTATATAAGTAAGATTAAAAGATTAATCAATTTAACATAACTATGAAAATTTTAAAAACATAAGGTAGACACCTTTTACAGTTAGCTTGTTAGTTATTGGAATATATATTTTTCAAAATGAGCAATGCTTTGTAAACTGTGACATATTCAGGTAGAAGGTTTTGTTGGTGACATTTATTATTATGATTATGACCGTGCTATCATAGCGTCTTTCTAAGTAATGTTGGAAGAACCACCAGGGCAATTCGTTGGAAAATGCAATTACAAGCGACGCTGTAATTAGAATATGTGTACACAAAAAAAAAACAATTACAACGATTAACAAAGAGTGCCTTAAGAGCAGTACTTAGCTAACTTGTATCGAAGCTGGAAGCTGTGTTTTTAACGTCGATTCAAGGTCGGCTGTTGGTTGGTGTTTTGATGAAGGTGGGGGGGGGGGGNGGGTCAGGGTAGGTTTGATGTTTATTTACATCTATATATTTAATTTGTATTATTATGTGAAACGTGGTATCTTACCTTACATGACGAAAACAAATTAGGATATGCGAGAACCAGGTACTCAGGAAAATATTTGGTCAAAAATGGGATGAAGCTACTAGGGAGTGGAGGAGATTATATAATGATGAGTTACATATAATGTTATTAACATCAGATATTGTTTGAGTAATAACGTCTCGTAGATTAGGATTGGCAGAACATAAAACGTGAATGAGCGATTCTAGAACCTTGTTCAGGGTATTGACTGGCAAACTCAATGGGAAGAGACCATTGGGAAGACCTAGACGGAAATGGGATTATAAACATTAAAATAGACCTGAAAGAAATAGGATGTAATGAGGTGGACTGGATAGAACTCTCTCAAGATATATGGCGTACTTTTGTAAGTGTCGCAAGTTCCTAATGCCATCGAGTATGACCTAATAAGTATACTTACGTTTGTATTTTTCTGGGAACGTATTCTTTTAGTGACTAGCAAAAATAGTTTTATTATAAAAATTCATTACTCATGGGTGTTTTTTTGTTTTTTAAATGTCCTAAGAGGAAATATTGGTATTTTTTAAAATTTCTCCAAGGGTGGCAAAAGGATATGAGCTGGCTTTGAGTCCACTTTATGAACAGAATGATGGTATATAGTAACATTATCACTCTAACTGTAACAAATACCCAGTACCTTGTCAATTTATGTTTCACTGTAAAAATAACTAGCCCTAATTTGAATAATTATTATTAGTACAATTTTTGTTCGTGCCAGGAAAGTCAACATGCAAGGCGAGCATAGATTTTAATGACGTGACAACTATAGTTTTGTTCTCCACGTCTTACTTCCTCTACGCATATTTACATTAAAGAGTAGATTATGATGATGATAATGATGATGGAAGAGCTTAAAATGAATGTAGATACATTTTCATGGAGGGGAAAAAGGGTCATACTCGGGGAAAATACACCTTCGTATAGTATTTCAAAGAGATCTAAAACCTTGAACTTCCCCTTAACGAGTCTAACATATTGGACTAGACTGATGCCTTTTTACACACTCCTACCGACGTGGGTTCTTTTAATTAAAATATATGTTCACTTTTGTGATACAGTGTAAAATTCTATCAGTAGCTAGAAGGAGTTATAGTAAGAAAGAGAGAATATATAAAAAAGAACAAACATACAATCCTATTTTCATAGGAAGAGTCTTTTAGGAAGTACCTATAATTTTGTTTTGTCAGAATTCATAAAATGTTATTACCTATCTTATTAGTGTCATTTCATAGGTGTTAATAATATATATCAAAAGTGACAGCTGAAAAGAACATGACTTGGCGTATGAATACGTGAAATTAAACATAGTTGATCTCGGAGGTCTTGGGTTAAAGGTATCACTTCAGGACCCGATGTTGGTGGGTTCAAACCCAGCTGAGGTAAACTCATTTTTCTTGAACGTTACAGATCCGTGGCACAGGTTTCTAAGGATATGAAGTAAAGCTGTCGGTCCCATGTCAATTGTGGAATTTAAAAGACCACTGGAAGGTATGTTAAAATACCCTTCCTGGAACAATTGATAGGCCCTTTCTCGCTCAGTAATAAAACATTCTCTTTTGCTGATATAATCAATTGCTTCAGAAAGTTTACGTGAAACAAGCTGAAATAAATGAAAAGGATATTAGAGAAAGTAATTTTTATAACTGTCGGATAAGGTTCTTTCTATGAAAATTGGTCTGTAAGATGTTATTTACATATAAAAAAATACACAACTAAATACATTGCTGTTACTTAACTATAAAATAATAGATGCATAAAAAAAATAATTCTTTCCTTTAACTTAGGCGTTGTTTTATTGAAAACCTTATGAAGATGTTATGAAATATAAAAGCAACATCCTCAAAAGAATAAAACAATAACATTGAAAGCAATGCCCCTTTCATTATGTTTGTTTTGTTGATTTAATAATATTATGGATATATATAATCATGGTATAATATAGCAGTTACGGTAATCTTTCTTAGCATTTAAATTTCACACACAAACTGATTTTAAGAGGGGGAGGGCTTGATAAATTATAGTGTTGGAAGATTAGACTTCACGCTACTTAGCTCTAATAAGGTAGGACGTTAGTTAGAAAATTTACTTTAATCACACTAAACAAGCCATTTGTGAAATCGGCCAATATAGTTCCCCTGAAATAAAATACGTATAAGATTAATGATAATGGCATGGTTTCCTTTTTTTTAAAACTATTTACCATTTGACTTAATCGTTTAGGTGAGTGGTTAAAGCTACTAACTTTTACTCGATAGAGTGTATATCTCCTGATCTCTACGCTTATATTTACTCTCCTCTCCTGTATATTAGATTATATATCAGATATTATGACTAAGGATATTATATCATAAAAACAATTGTTTTAAAATAACCAACAGATTGAAGCATTAATTCATAACTGTTATTAAAAAATAAAATTGAATTAAATTATTAAATAGGTAATGAAATGTGCATTGGTGATCATGCGGACTAAAAGTAAAGCTCGTCTCTGGGTGTTAGTGGTGAGGAATTTGGGGTTCAAACCCTGATCTGGTTTATTAAAAACCCGCCTCGGTGGCGTAGTCAGCTAACGCGCTTGTCATGTTAAGCTCGACTGCTGAGGATGGGGAGATCGAGGTTAGAATTTCGGTCGGGTGAACTGAGGGGGTGGTCCTAAAGGGTTTTCCACTCTCCCTCCACGCAAATGCGGGTTAACTTCCTCTAACTCAACCTTCCCAATTCCTAATCCATTAGCGTAATTAGTACTTAAAGCGTATAACCCGAACAGGTAGTAAGACGCGGTGCTAAATATTAATATTGGTTTATTAAAAAAACCTCCATGGCATCAACCTGCATTATCTGTTTGATTTTTTGAAAAATTATAATAACAGCCATAATAATAATAATAATAATAATAATAAAACCCCTCGTGTTAATAATTTTAGTCACTCCACCTTGTAGATATTTTATAACATATTCCCTCGTCTGTTTATAATAAGACCAATGACACATCCAACAAGTGGTGGCGTATCTAGTGGGTAAGGGGGCATTACCCCCTTTAAATAATTTGCTACTCTCCCCCCTTGTATATATTTCATATCCTCTGATATTATCAAATATGAAGCTGAAAGATTGCCTAAAATAAAACTGTAAATGACCTTTGAATGCAAATAAATTTCAAAAATTTGCTGGAGTTATGCCACTTTAAATAGTTTCACATGGTACTTGTCAAAAAAAATCATTTAAGGATCAATTTAAATATATTCTAGGACCATACACATTTCAATTTTTTTTTAGAGAAGGACCACTTTAAATAGCTTCTAAAGGAATATAATTTTAAAAAAAATTGGCAAAAGGTGAACCACTCCAAATATATTTTAGAAATATCTAAATTTAAAATAATTATTTTAAGACTATGCCATATATATATAAAAATAATCAAACTTGAAAAAATTAGGGAGTAGAAGAAACACTCTAAATATCTTCAAGGACATATACTTTTTAAACATTTATTATTTATTTTATTACCTGCCTCTTCTTAGACCAAATTTTTAAGAATTTCTCTTTAGAAAAGTGGCTTTGACATTTTTGTTTGAGTCGAATTTCGGGAGAAATGGTGTAGGGGTGGTTTTACATGATAAATAAGATTGATTGTAGGTTCGTTTTTCAAATAAAAAAAATAATACGCGTGACTGAGTTTTGAAAATATTTTCACATACTATTATAGAATATATAAGAATATACTATTTATTTATATCTCATGAAAGAATCTTAATATGATGATCCTGCTCTAGTTCAGACATATTTTTCTCTCACTAAACAAATAACATAAAGAAAGACTGCCACTCACGTAGAACCGTTTATTTGCTGCCTTAATTGTTCCTCGCTAGACATTGATGAGGGGGCTGAGACCCTTACCACCCCCCCAATGTCCCTCTCCCCCTTTTCCCACGACAGCAAGATGTGACGGGGAAATAGAGGGGGGAATAATTACTCTTCGTCCCCTCTTTCTACCTCCTAGCAATGTCTTCTACCATAGAGGTTAGAGAAAAAGGTATCACCCGCTATAGAACGTACAAGGAAATAACCAAATTTTGATCATTAATTTATTTAGGATATCATTAATCATTAAGATACTGGGGTTAGCACACGACTTTTTAACTAAGTTATTTAAAACTGACGCAACACCCAAACCCCTGCCCTTTAATTCGTTACTGTGAAAAGTAAAGAATTGCATCCGCCCGGTGAAATATATATTTGGGACATGCACACTACTGACTGAGGTAAGGTGTTGGACGATATGATTTGAATATTTTTTTAATATCAAATATGAAATCTGGCAAAAAGCTTCAGATTTAATAAATCTAGATATAAAGAGAGTTAT
This sequence comes from Timema shepardi, assembly GCA_902151425.1. Taxonomy (NCBI): domain Eukaryota; kingdom Metazoa; phylum Arthropoda; class Insecta; order Phasmatodea; family Timematidae; genus Timema; species Timema shepardi. Next base: position 302,153 of record CABFVX010000038.1, on the reverse strand, counting down.
GAATAGAGCCATACAAACACTTGAAGAGATTGTACACCTAAAATCATATTAATAATAAATATTATGACAAAATTACAGAAACTTTATCATATTATGTATTATAGTATGAAAGAAAATTTTCAAAAAGGTTTTTTTTCAGTAAATTAACCTTAAGTAAGTTTTACTCATGAGAACAAACACGTAATCATTTTAATAACAATAAACACTATTTATATATAAATATAACACTAAACCGTTAAAAAAAATTAAAGATTTAAAATTTTCAAAATTAAGCTATTTTTACACTACTAAAAATATTTGTGGTTTTTACAAATAAAAACGTATTCTTATTCGTCAAAAAAATATTCATAGATACCCATTTTGAACTCATAATTCAAGTACAATTTCAAAATTAGTTAAATCCAGTCCACCTAATTACACCCTATCCCTTTCTTGAGCAAGTTCTATCCAGTTCATCTCACTACACCCTATCCCTCTCTTGAGCTAGTTCTATCCAGTTCATCTCACTACACCCTATCCCTCTCTTGAACTAGTTCTATCCAGTCCACCTCATTAAACCCTATCCCTTTCTTGAGCTAGTTCTATCCAGTCCACCTCATTACACCCTATCCCTTTCTTGAGCTAGTTCTATCCAGTCCAACTCATTAAACCCTATCCCTTTCTTGAGCTAGTTCTATCCAGTTCATCTCACTACACCCTATCCCTCTCTTGAGCTAGTTCTATCCAATACACCTCATTACACCTTATTTCTTTCGGATAATTCTAATGTAATCTTCTCATCTGCCTATAGATCTTCCCAGTGTTATCTTCTCATTGGGTTTGCCAGTCAGATTCCTAACAAGGTTTTATAATTTCCCACACACGATGCTTGTCCTACACACTGTAATATTCCTATTTAATAACTTTATATTTAATTTTTTTAGACTATACAATCATTTTAACCACAGTTACACCACAATGGAAAAAGAAACCGAGTATATTGACCGAATGATTAAACCACCTGGCCATTGATGCGTTTGTATATTTAAAAAAAAAATCATTAATATTCTCGGTAGGTTTTTTTAATTGACCTCATACTCCATTTTGTGACCTTTTTTTATAGTAAGTTAGTGTATTGATAGTGTTTGTTAATAGGAGAGAATTTATGGAAACATAGTTAACACATTTTAATTTATATTAAATAGGCAAAATATGTATTAATATCAGTATTATACTACCTGTAATTTTAGTTAAAAAAAAGTCCTTATGGAACTACCCTTACTCCCCCCTATGAAACTTTCAAACAAATTTTGAAGTTTTTCTTTTTTGACGTCTTTCATCATTTTTATCCTTTTGCTTACTGAAGCTTCTTTAAATATGAATGACAAAAGTTTAAATATGTCTCGAAAACCAATATCGTACGTGATTAAACGACAAAGTTTTTCGTATAATTTGACATTCCCCCCCTCCCCCTTCCCCGCTCAACCCTTTTTTCAAGTTAATAAATACTCTCATGCCGGACACCGAATGGGACAATTGTCACATTTCTCTCTTTACGATGCTGTCTAATTAATTTCGTCAAAAGTCTTGGTTTTCAATTACGTTTAGTAAAATGGTGAGCTAGAAATTTTGAAATATCAATTCTAACTTAGCAAAGGAGTTCGATAAATGTGTACCCAATATGCGTAAATCATTTATCATAGTGATAGAGATCCGTGACCCATAGATTATTTTAATATTATCATCTTTGCTATTCATTTATAATGTATGGTACTAGCGTTATCTTTCTTTCGCAATAATCATTGATCACTTGAGAAGTGACGAGGAAGGTATTTTAATGGAACAGAGAACACAAGGCACAGTCCCAGATTTTACCAGATTGGATAACAACCCACCACCTGTTATCACTCACCAAAATTAATATGATTCTAGAACCTTAACAGCTCAATCCATCCCCCGGAGATCACATATCTTTAATAGGTAATACAGATCGAGACAACTGATGTCTTAATAGCCCATCTCATTCCCCGGGTAGTAACAAACGTAGTACAGTTTTAACCAGACGTCCTAAGAGACAATCCCATCCCCCGGATAGTAACAAACGTAGTACAGTTTTAACCAGACGTCCTAAGAGACAATCTCATCACCCGTGTAGGAACAAACGTAGTACAGTTTTAACCAGACGTCCTAAGAGACAAGCTCATCACCCGTGTAGGAACAAACGTAGTACAGTTTAAACCAGACGTCCTAAGAGACAAGCTCATCACCCGTGTAGGAACAAACGTAGTACAGTTTAAACCAGACGTCCTAAGAGACAATCTCATCACCCGTGTAGGAACAAACGTAGTACAGTTTTAACCAGGCGTCCTAAGAGACAATCTCATCACCCGTGTAGGAACAAACGTAGTACAGTTTTAACCAGGCGTCCTAAGAGACAATCTCATCACCCGTGTAGGAACAAACGTAGTACAGTTTTAACCAGGCGTCCTAAGAGACAATCTCATCACCCGTGTAGGAACAAACGTAGTACAGTTTTAACCAGGCGTCCTAAGAGACAATCTCATCACCCGTGTAGGAACAAACGTAGTACAGTTTTAACCAGGCGTCCTAAGAGACAATCTCATCACCCGTGTAGGAACAAACGTAGTACAGTTTAAACCAGACGTCCTAAGAGACAATCTCATCCCCCGGGTAGTAACAAACGTAGTACAGTTTAAACCAGACGTCCTAAGAGACAATCTCATCCCCCGGGTAGTAACAAACGTAGTACAGTTTTAACCAGACGTCCTAAGAGACAATCTCATCCCCCGGGTAGTAACAAACGTAGTACAGTTTTAACCAGGCGTCCTAAGAGACAATCTCATCCCCCGGGTAGTAACAAACGTAATACAGTTTTAACCAAACGCCCTAAGAGACAATCTCATTCCCCGGATAGTAACAAATGTAGTACAGTTTAAACCAGACGTCCTAAGAGACAATCTCATCACCCAGGTAGGAACAAACGTAGTACAGTTTAAACCAAACGCCCTAAGAGACAATCTCATCCCCCGGGTAGGAACAAACGTAGTACAGTTTAAACCAAACGCCCTAAGAGACAATCTCATTCCCCGGGTAGTAACAAATGTAATACAGTTTTAACCAGGCGTCCTAAGAGACAATATCATCCTCCAGATAACAACCAGATTTTCAAATTTCATAACACAATGTTTTTAAACTCAAAATAAAAGTATTGGCCAGTACATTTGCACAAAAATCATCACAAAACGTCTATACTGCGATGGTATTTTCTCAATTCCTGTTATCTAAATAATCAAACATGATTGACTTGACCCACTTCGGTGGCCGTACGGTAAAATTCACTACTCTCGTACTAGACTAGATTGCCGAAGTAGGGGAGATGGGGGTTCAATCCTGGTCTGATCTACTGAGCATGGCTTTAACTCTAATGGTTTGGCACTCTTACTCCACGCAAATGCGAGTGCACCTAATCTAAATTAAAACTTCCTAATCCTGAACATACTAACGTATTTAGTACATAGGCGTATAATAAGGGATAGTAAGACGCGGTGTTAAAAAAAAAGATTGACTTGGCCGGTTTATTGTCTGAGCACGACGATTAGTCGCAGATAAAATAAAGGGTCAGTCTTACACTTACTTTGTTTATTGCAATACTGTTGATCCAATCTTGCCTATGTCTGATGTATGCGTTCCAATCAGGCCCACCAACATAGTTTATATTATATTCCCTCTCCTTGCTCGATTTATTTCTCTCTCTCTCCCGACGTATTATGATAGTCTGAACTGAAATAAGTGGCCAGCAGGTAAGGTAATTGTTTGCGAAAAGAATCGAAGATTCGAGGAACCGGTTTCATGTATATCTCCTGTGACCAAGTCCCTACTAGTTTATAATTGACTACCTTCTGTGAGATGGTAGTTTCCAAGATAGCCCCGAAACATTTAACCACTTCTTCCCCCCTCCATCCTCGCCCCCTTCCATCACTGAACTGTTATTTGTTTATTATTAGCTTTACTCAACGTGTTGCCAGTTTTTCTTTTTTACTTACCAGAAACCCACTTCAGTGGCCGAATGGCCTAAGGTATCATTCTCATGTTAAGACTGATCTGATGATTAGTGGGAGATCAGGGTTTGAATCCTGGTTGGGTCTACTGAGAATGGTTTTCCCTATATTGTTTACCACACTACTTCTCCTAAAATGCGGGTCCAATACATCTAAACTGATTCCTTCCTATTCCCTACCCCATCAGACTGTTTCATATACCCTCATATTATTATAATTAGCACCGCGTCTTACTACCCGTTCGGCTTATACTCACTTACGCTATTGTGTAATGGTAGGGTGATTGTGAGATGAAATGGAGGACCTTCAGTTTAACGTGGGATCCGAACCACGGTGGAGGCCTGGCATTCCTGCCTGGCATTCCCCACATTCACAAGATGTCTTGCCAGAGGTGAAGGAGGGGTTTGGTAATCAGATAAATCTGTGCCGGGACCGAGGGTTGAACCCCGGACCTCCAGCACCAAAGTCTGACACCTTACCCCTAGACCGCCAGGTTACCATATATATACCCTTATAACCCGAATAGATAGTAAGATGCGTGATTAAATAAAAATCATACTATATCTTAGGCCTCTATAGCTCTAAAACCAAGGTATCTATGATTTTTAGGTAGTCCTTATTGGTGGACACGAGGTTTAAAGCGTCAACCTCTTCTAGTTGTAATACTGTAGGAAATATTAACACTGATTTGGATACAACATTTCATCGAGCTACTTATTTTAACCACATTTAAAATGATTGAAAAATGGTATCGCGACGTGGAAATCGAACCAGGAATCATTGGTTTAGAATCCCAATGCTCTATTACTGAGATGTATCTGAAATGTCCCAGGTTTAATGACATTCTTCGATCATAATCGTTTGGTGATATATATATATATATATATATATATATATTAGGTAGTATATTCAGTTTACATTCCTGTGTTGAATATATCGCCTATAATAAAGTAAGAGTGGCGGAATAGTACCAGCTTCAAGTCACTGGCTTACAAAACGATTGTTCTAGGAGCCAAAGAAACCACACGTCCATTATATACTCTACCTTAAAAATCAATTGAATTCCATTTATTTAATTAATTTAAGGTATTTAACGTAAACTTTTCTGAACTGACTGATTATATTAGTACACGAGAATTTCTACGAGCGAGAGCGAAGTGACCTACCAATGTTGCCTGTAAATATATTTTAAAATACCTTTCAGGGTATTTTTAAAAGCCACAATCGACCTGAGACTAACGGATTTACTTCTCCTTTGAAGATGGCTGTGCTGAGGATTTTAATCGCTCTGAAAAAATCTGTTGACCAGGGCTGGGTTTGAATCCAAGAACATCGGGTCCTGAGGCAAGAACTTTACCCCAAGTCTAACCAAGGTCGACAACATCGATACAAAAAAAATATTATCCTTAACAAGGGATGTTTACTTGAGCTCATAGACACACTAGGCCAAATATCCTTGGTTTGATTCTTAGGTTCAAGAGGTTATTTTTCAACAAAGTTTGGCTCATTTTGTCTGGCATGTCTGTAACAGAAAAGTTGGGGGTTCAAATTCCTGTCAAAGTTGATACATTTCCTTTGAATTTTAACTTCCTCCCGCTCCTACTACTACTAACCTAATCTATTAATGTTATCATATGTATATTATTATTAATTTATTATTATTATTATTATTAGCGCCACGTCTTACTACCCGTTCGGGTTATACGCACTTACGCTAATGTGTAATGGTAGGGTGATTTGGTGAAGGAAGGGTTTGGTAATCAGATAAATCTGTGCCGGGACCGAGGATTGAACCCCGGCCGCCAACACATAAGTCTGACACCTTGCCCCTAGACCGTATCACATGTATATCCCAAACAGACGTGGAATTACAAAATAAAATCTTAAAATTCGTCAAACACGCGTAGGGTATTAGCGTGTGGGACCTACTAATTACATCGTGTGCCAAACCACTCATATCTTTCCTGATTATTGTTCGTTTGTAATAATACATTCCCAGGATTACAACATGCATAGCGCGAGCACTCTCAGTAGAGGTGTAAATAAGCGCTCACGCTATCTGTAGCACTGGACCAAATAAATCTTCAGGTGTTTAGAGGGAGAGAGTTAATAATGGTAGAATTTTTATGTACAGCTACTTAAACTGAATCATTTAAGAATAATATAAGCAAAAGTCAAGACTTGTAATTAGCTAACTTAAAGTGACACGGGAGAAAATTTAAATAATCGATTATTATTATCACCGCGTCTTACTACCCGTTCGGGTTATACGCACCTGTGTAATGGTAGGGTGATTGTGAGATTAAATGGAGGACCTACAGTTTAACGTGGAATCCAAACCACGGTGGAGGCCTGGCATTCCTCACATTCACAGGTTGTGATTAATATAAGTCTTGTCAGAGGTGAAGGAAGGGTTCGGTAATCAGATAAATCTGTGCCGGGACCGAGGATTGAACCCCGGATCTCCAGCACCGAAGTCTGACACCTTGCCCCTAGACCACCAGGTAACCTACTAAATAATCTAATTTAATTATTAGGGTATGAATTTTTAAACTTGTATGGCGAAAATTTTCCTTGGGGAGAGAAAACCAAAATCACAAACATTTAGTAAAATTTTCTTCACAACATTTCTTGAATAATGGTCATGAGCATAGTAGAGGTACAATATAAACTTTTTTTAAATAAAGAAAAAAAATCCTTGCTAGATTTCAATGATGCCTATGATATGGCGCCGACTGATTATCAGCAAACGACTTATAAACTAACTTATATTTAAAACAGTCACAACAATCAGCCCCCCACTGTTTATGCAACACTGTGAAAGAGGAAGCCCACATTTCACCAATAAGTAGTTTTTCGGCCAAGCCGGAAGACAAACCTTGGACCATTAGATCAATAGACAGAAACGCTCCCTACTTAGCTAAGGTGAACCCGCAGCTGTCCTAACACTTGCTTCAGTGGCTGAAAAGTCTAAGGCGTCACTTTCATGTTGGACTAGACTGATAATGACAGGAAAGTTGGGGTTCGAATCATGATTGGGTGCACTGAAGGTATTTTTCCCAAAATGTTTTTTTCCACTTTCTCTCGGCACAAATTTGGGTACACTTTCTCTAAAGTCAACCTTCTTCATCATTTAATTTACTAGCGTAATTAGTACATTAGTGTATAGCTAGAACATGTATAGTCTGATTTTGGTAGGAAGAACCGAAGATGCTAGCTACTAAAACTATTTTAATACATCAAGTCATGTGATATATTGATGCTATAACTTTTGATAGATATCATCAATATCTATAAAATAACACAAATAATATAGTAAAATGTTATCAATTTTGGTGGTATAGTGAGACGCGGTACTTAAAATATAAGTTAGCAAACTACTGACCAATTAATGACAAGGATTTGGTGACCTGGCGGTCTAGGGGGTAAGGTGTCAGACTTCTATGCTGGCGGCCGGGGTTCAATCCTCGGTCCCGGCAAAGATTTATATGATTACCAAACCCTTCCTTCCCCACTGACAAGACATCTTGTGAATGTGGGGAATGCCAGTCCTCCACCGTGGTTCGGATTCCACGTTAAACTGTAGGTCCTTCATTTCATCATACAATCACCCTACCATTACACATTAGCGTAAGTGCGTATAAACCGAACGGGTAGTAAGACGCGGTGCTAATAATAATAATAATAATAATAATAACATGGATTTCCCGAATGTAACATTTTCCTTATTTATACTCTAATATCATTATAATTAATTAAAACTTTTCTTAATTATTTGAACTGGTTGACTCTACCAATGATATGTTGTTCATCGTAATCTATACATTATACTCTTGAATCCGCGTAGGGGAGCACCATAAAATATATTATATAATAAACAATTAAACCAATAATTTATTCTTTGAAGATGATAAACTTACTAATAAGAGTATCTGTATTTTTCAAAAAGTAGACCATATCTCTGGTTTTTTTTCTCTATCTTAAAAACATTACTTTAAATAGAGCCATACTAACATCCACGATCTCGACCAATATCATTCGTCAGGATAATTTAAGGAGGTGAATACCGGCCGTTTCAGGCATACATCTGTCTGAATTAGAATGCATAAAATCCTTTCTGTTTGGACATGGATTAAGGTAACGTGCCTCAAAAAAACACATCAAAGCTGGCAGCTTATAAATAATTAAAATAAATAAATAACTTCCAGAATCTGTTAATTAAATATCATGAAACGTGGAATTCACAGATAACAATTCGAACCAATAAATTTGAATAAATTTTTAATAATAAGTATGGTTTTAAATTGTATTGTGATAATTTTTTCATAATAAGATTTTTTAGCACCACAGATTTTAAGACGTCTGATTCTAGCTGTATTACCTACCTAAGTTAGGTGTTATCTGTGGGGTGAGACGGGCTCTTAAGAGGTCTGGCTCTAGCTGTATTACCTACCTAAGTTAGATGCTATCTGTGGGGTGAGACGGGTTCTTAAGACACCTGGTTCTAGCTGTATTACCTACCTAAGTTAGATGCTATCTGGGGGTTGAGACGGGCTCTTAAGACGTCTGGTTCTAGCTGTATTACCTACTTGAGCTAAGTGTTATTTGGATGTGAGATTAGCATTGATTTAGTTAAATTTTATTGGGATAGTATTTATTTTTAACAAAACACATTTAATGAACACACTACTGGATTTCTACTTATCATACATATTAATTTGATACATATTTTAACGAACTTATTTTATTGATGGACATTCTATAGTCCTTTTTTTAAATATATCTAGGATAACGCGTTCAAATATTATTTATCCATTAAAAAAAAGAATATATTACTTTACATTTATAATTAAAACTTGTTTTAAAATCTCATATTATTTGATTAAAATACTTGTATATGTGATCTTCATTGAGTTTCAAGTAACAAGGGGGGGAAAAATGTTAGAAATTGGTGAGTTAAAGGTTGTGTTGATTTTTTGACGAGAATACAAATAAAAAGGGAAATTATTCGATCAAAACACACACACACACACCGACCTCACCTTGCGTATTAAAAAAGTCCGAACTGTCCCCTTCGAGTAGACGTCCTTGTTAGCTTACAAACAGTGATCAAATAGAAGAGGACTTAAAAAAGAGACGCGATGATGAAATAAAGGCGTCATCTCCGTTTGGTTCTTCATGTCGTTTAATGTGACTTGTGTGTGTTGCGTGTCTTGCTATCCGTCCAGGAAATCGGTACGTATGTCATTAATGGTATAAGGGATGAGTAAGGTGTAATTGAGATGGAAAATGTACACTCTTTTTCTTGGAGGAGGATTGAAGAAGCATTAAGGGAAACATCACCCCCAAATGTTCATGTTCAAAATTCAAACCCTGATGTTCTCGTCAGGGTCGAAACAATCAAGATGAGACTGACGCCTTTGTCTGCGTACTCACCGGGAATGTTCAAGGTTTTATTGTAGCAATGGCATGACTCAGGAGAAGGCAGTTAGATCCTTGAATGGTTGATTTGAGGGTAGATTTGTTATTTATATAACTTCAAAAGCAAATGCTGATACTTTTAATTTAAAATTATGTATTTATTCCTATTTATTTAAGATGAGTGGACTATGCCATTGATTGACTGATATAATACATAAGATAAGTGATTATTATTATTATTATTATTATTATTTAGCACCGCGTCTTACTACCCGTCCTGGTAATACGCTTTAAGTACTATTTACGCTAATGGATTAGGAATTGGGAAGGTTGAATTAGAGGAAGTGAACCTGCATTTGCGTGGAGGGATAGTGGAAAACCATTTAGGAAAAACCACCCCCAGTTCACCCGACCGAGATTCGAACCTTGATCTCCGCGTCCTCAGCAGTCGAGCTCAACACGACTAGCGCGTTAGCCAACTACGCCACCGAGGTGGGTTTTAATTAATTTAAAACAGCTGAAAAAGTTACCTGTACACAGGAATTGAAACCGGGTCTTTTGTCTTAGTGCACCAATGCTCTAACCACTGAGCTATCCAAGATTCATCCCGTGTTCAGGGTCATCTTCACTTATATTATAATTCTGAGTTTCTGATGGACGTAAAGATATCGTCAACTAGGCCTTCATATTTTGCTCACGTCCATAACAGACTCAGCCTTCAATTAAAAGTTAAGAATTACCCTTATAATGATACGTATTCTGGATAGCTCATTGGTAGAGAATACCCGGCAAAAGATTTATCTGATTACCAAACCCTTCCTTCACCTCTGACAAGACATCTTGTGAATGTGAAGAATGCCAGGTCTCCACCGTGGTTCGGATTCCACGTTAAACTGTAGGTCCTCCATTTCATCTCACAATCACCCTACCATTTACACATTAGCGTAAGTGCGTATAACCCGAACGGGTAGTAAGACGCGGTGCTAATAATAATAATAATAATGATAATAATTGGTAGAGAATAGTTGCACAAAGACAAAGGTTCAATTCCCGTGTTCAAGTGTCATTTTTCAACTTATTTAAACTAATTGGTTTGTGGTCATACAAAGAATGGCGTAATTACGATGAGTAGTAGTTTGTTTCTTAATGTATTACTTAAGTAACATAAATAAAAACCACTTTTCTTGACGCATGAATACGTAAAATTAAATATTGTAACCTTTCAAGGTATCAGATAAGGCACTTCGTACTGAAAATGGACTATACAGTAACTACCATTTTGTCGGGACCCCTGTATTTAACGGAATGTTGAGGCTCTAACTCTAGTTAGTTTGTAATACGTGTGTTGGTGCATCACATAATATTAAGTGCACGTTATTTACCTCAGATTTCATTGGTGACTGGGCAGCCTAAAGTTATGTTCTTTCTTAGCTATTGGTCATTGTTCGAATCCACGCAGTTCGCACTGGAAAAAGTATCTTTTACACGTGTGATTTATCGGTGTGAGGATTTTCCCATCTAATTTCAAAGCTGATTCGGTTGAACTTCCTTTATACATGGTTTTACAAACTTAACCCCTCATGCACATACGGGTACACTTCCTTTCAATTCAATCTTTCTCCTCCCTTACACCTTAGCGTAATCAGTATATGCGCGTATGACCTGAACGGGTGCTAAGAGAAAAATCTCTATAATTATTATCTTAAGCTTCTCTTGAAATGGACATCAGGCCTAATATTTTAACGTGGGTGAGTCTACTAAAAAGAGGATGAGAGATTCGTGACGGCACGGTCACTTTTGTTTTTATTTTAAAATAAAAAGAACAGGTTTAGTCACAACGGCACGGTCTGGCCAAAAGCATATAAAACAAATTAATGTCAGGCGGGGAATGGGNAAGTAAAAGTGTCTGCGCTCCTCTTTACCTTCTTAATCCGACTATCCATGTTTGAATCCCGTCGGAATCACTAATTTTGTATCCATCGGGTATGAGGTCTAAAGATAGCCCATTTATTGATAGCTAATTTTATTTATGTCATGGTTTTACCTCTCCCTCTCTTTTACTCTCTATCTAACCTATTTAAGAGGTGTGTGTAACTAGGATTTAATTTTAATAGACCCCCACGGCACCCCCCCTCTCCACCCCCTTACATTCGGGAAATATTTTATACTATTTTATTAGTCACGTTTTCTATTTGTTGAATCGATTTAAAAACATATCACTAGCACCCTTTCCGCCTTAATCTTAGTAATAGATTAATTTTTTATGGTTTGATATATATATATATATATATATATGTACCACCTCTGTGGTTTAGTGGCCAGCATTCCTAGATAAGATAGAAAGGTCTCATATTCGATCCCCAGCGCTTACAGATTTTCTGTGAAGCTGTGGGTCTTGAATGGGGTCAACTCAATCTTATGAGGACAAATGGAAGAGCTACTTGAATAATTAAGTAATGGCTTCGGTATAAAAATTTTTTTTGACTAACGTTCAGAGGGTTCGTTGTGATTATCACACGACACCCAATATCCTCAAAAGTTGGTACAATCATTGCCAACCTGACGATGGTCGCTTGGTCGGTATGTCTCTATTTTTAGCTAATGTGACGAATATTTTTGTTTATCAACGTGAGATATATAAATATAGAAACGTGGTCAACTTGTGAATTAAAAATGAATGAATCAAAGGAAAGTTCACGAAAGGCAATTGTCTCTTTTTATTTGGCGTGGAAATGCAGAGCCATGGGAACAATCGGTTTTCTTCAAAAAAAAATTTTTTTTTGTAATTTTCTTTTCGGAAACGGTTTGTTCAATAATAGAAGCATGAAGATCAAGTTATAATTTTTATATACAAAGCTCTATAATTTTAATAGTGATCAAATATCGATAATATTGACATTATTCAAGAGAAAACTGCTGACTTAATAACAAAAAATAAGAAAATGTAACAATTAATAAACATCAATACATTATCTTAGAAGGGGAAATGAAAACATTTTTATAATAATTTCACTCGTTCTCTAGAAATCTGATATCTCCAAATGTATGATTTTTCCGCAAGACCTGTCCGGGAGCTTGCGCCATCTACTGTTTCCGTGATCCATCTGTTCTTGTTGGCGCGGAAGGATACTTTGGTCATTTATGTAGCCACGCCACGCCTTTCACCCTCCAACCAACCATCCCACAAAATAGGTTTTAGACAGGGACAGGGGCCTTAATACACTAAACAACTAGTTCTAAAATCTATAAGTTTAATTTAATTTTTTATTTAGCACCGTGTCTTACTACCCGTTCGGGTTATACGTTTTTAAGTACTAATATCACTAATGAATTAGGAATTGGGAAGGTTGAATTAGAGGAAATGAACCCGCATTTGCGTGGAGGGAGAGTGGAAAACCTTTTAGGAAAAACCACCCCCAGTTCACCCGACCGAGGTTCGAACCTCGATCTCACCGTCCTCAGCGGTCGAGCTCAACACGACAAGCGCGTTAGCCAACTACGCCACCGATATATATAAGTTTAATATCTTATTATTTGAATCAACTCGGACAATAACACTACTGTGTATTATTCATGGGTTAAAACCTCGGATATGATTCCTGATTTTCGAGGCTTCAATAAGATGATAACCAATCTTCCCTCTTCCCGTTTTATGGAAGGGTTGGTTTGAATTTATGTTAGCATAACCTTTAATTTCTATCGTTTACGAATAAATGTAGGTTAGTGGTCAATTTGAGCTCGCTTGTTGTTAGACCCAGGGTGCAGGATCGTTGAGAAAATCTAGATAAAATTTAAAATCAAAACTTGAAGTGTGGATCAATTATTTTTCATTTTTTTGCAGTGAATAGTAAATTAAGAAATCAATCGGGAATGGATTAAATAGGTGGGTCAGATAAAATTATATAAAAAAAAAGAGATACTAAGTGAGTATAATATGCCCTAAAGTGAACCAGATTGAGTTAAAGAAGTTGTTTGTAGCCTGGCATTAACGGGCGCCATTTGATAACTTTGCGGTCTTCCAGAAGATCTAATGACGTGAGGGAAGGAGGGACTTCTGGTGCTTGATTACTGTCATTACGCGGTCCAGGCGCATGCTTCACGGAATTCCTAAACAATACCCCCAGACCTATCGCTACAGTCTGATTTTCATAGGAAGCCCATTTTTTTTAAACTAACCAGCTTTTTGGTATTTTGTTCGTAGCCACCGGTTTCTTATTTAGAGGTCGTGGCTTTAGTTCCCGGCTGATACCAAGAGGTTTTTCTTCAAAAAAAGTATAATTCTCAAGGTAACCAGGGTTTTGTTAATTAGTCTTTAACTAAGTTTGAAGATCTTCTTTGGCTTTACTCCTTCATATTCTCTATCATCATATCCTCATCTCCTTGGGACATTGAATAGACTCCATGCAAAGAATGCACGATTAGTACATTCGGGTATCTCCTGACAAATAGTACATTAGTACATTAGTATTGGCTAGTCTTATAATTACTTTAGATACAAATTGATGTAACACAGACACGCCATTTTTATTTTTTTAAATCTGTACACTCATGGTACCATAATAATCGAAATAAAAATATTACAATTGTGCTTTAAATTATTAGACCATTTTATTAATGATGTAAAATAATGTAGATTAATCCATAATAAAATAATATTGGAGGCTTTTGATAAAGTTTCGATTAATAATACATATTTATAGAATACCAAATTCTAGTGACTTTCAATAAAGGTTGGTAGTCGAAAGTGGGCCTACTATAAAAAAAATCAGGGTATACGCATGAACATGGAACACGTCCATCTGTCTTCATGGGTGGGGGATGGAGAGTAATGATAGGAGGGCGGGGGGGGGGGATAGTTGATAAAGATTAAGGGACATGCATTGGTAGACAAACGTTAATCCCGTTTATGCTGGTTAAGAGAGGATGGAAAGGTCAGGATTTGAATCCCGGCTGGGTATACTGATGGTATTTATTTCTTCTGCTCGGAATTACCCGACACTTTAACTCAATAAATAGCCTGTCTGTCTACTGAGCTAGGGGTCTCGGGTTCGATTCCCGGTATGTTCGAAATATTTATTATTGGTGAAATGTGATTTTCCCCTTTCACAGTGATGAATTAACGTCCATGGGGCTAGATGTTGTGTCTACTATAGATTTTAGTTGGTTTTATAACTCACTTTATGATAATTATTAGTCGGTTCAATAAGTGCACGTTAAATAGAAAAAAAAATCCCTTAATGTTTTCACCTACGCAAATGCGTGTACATTTGCTCATACATTCTACTCATCTCTTACTTTTTAAATCAGTGATAATATGCTGAGAGCCCGTAAGAATCATAAGCATAAACATTACAAAATATAGTTACATTAAAAAATATGAACTATCATTAAAGACCTAATTATTTTTTAATCGTTTCAAACTGTTTTTAGAAGCTATTTTAATGACACGATAAACTGAATTTTATTGTTTATAAGAAAATACATGATTTAAGCTACAGACATAACTCTTTTTTTATCGAACTTAACTAGTAACTTATTTTTAAATTATTTGTAATCCACTTCAGTGGCCACGTGGTCTAACGCTCTTCTTTCGTGTTGGACTAGACCACCGAGGACGGGAAGATCAGAGTTCGATCCCAGTAGGTTACATTGAGGGTGGTTTTCTAAATGGTTTTACACGTTCCTTCCACGCAAATGCGAGTGTACTTTATCTAAACTAGACCTTCCCAATCGCTAACACATTAGTTTTATTAGAACGTAGTGGAACTATTATTAAGACGCAATGCTAAAAAAAATAGTGGTTAAGCTTGCGTTTGCCTTGTTTTCAAGGTGTTTTCAGTGGTTTTAATGTTAGATGGATTAATATATCTTTTTGATTTTACTTTTCATGTTTTTTAAGGTATAGCATATTTTGCACTTATAAATGATATTGTATAATATGTTTTAGGCTTGCTGGTAAAGAAGACTTTGATTAGTTTAATGGTGTTGGTCTGAAACCTATCCTGACATATTAATGATATATGCCTGTATTATTCTAGTGAAAACGCAAATTTTCGCCCTTTTTAAATAAGTTTTCTGGCCATCACGTAACTATGAGGTCAAGAAAGAATTTTAAACTCCCATACATTTATATATTACACATTTGAATTTCATAACTATAACTTTAAAAATAAAAAATAAATATCAATTTTCAATAAATTCTAAATAACTGACGTACATATTCAAAAAATATAAATATTTTAATGCTGTTTATTTTTACTGAATCTTTCTACAACTCGGAGAATATTCCGGAAAAATAATTGTGAATTATTTTAAAAGAGAATATTATAAATATAAAGCTTACATCTGGTTTTAATGAATTGAAACAGTTGAATACAAAATAAACATTCACTAAGTTCAGTCCCCTTGACTAAAATAATAAAGATAAAATAAACAAATTTCTTTTAATCCCATAGTTATCAAAGCTTTAGGAAATAATAACATCAAGTATTTTATTTTGAGGCTTTAATAGCTACGGAAGAGAGCTGGAGAGAGGTTGAACAGTAACGAATGGGAAATTTCTAGAAGAGAATGAATGGATTTATCTTAAAACAAGAGAGATTATTAAAAGCTTTCACTATAGAATGTTCCTTAAAAACAAACAAAATAAACTTTTTGGACGAGACCAACCAATACTTCTTGTATACATTGATAATAGTTTGGTTTTAATTTTGTACATACAGTTAGAAGCGTTATTATATTACACTTGATAATTATTTTTTTCCTTTCAATTGAAAAATTATTTTAGAAATCAACAAAAAATTTTTTTAATATATTTTATAAGCTAAAATTGTGATTTATTTTTGTTTGATTTTTCAAATTAGCTTGTTTTTTTGGTGGTCCCCTTTAAAATATTTACACTAACAAGATATATATGATAAAGGAACATATCGTTTTAATAGAGGTAGAGTGAAAAAAAAAATCAAGAAAAAAAAATCCGGATCACACCTAAACGAGATTCGAACCACGTAATTAGAAAACTTATAGATACTAAACGTACGTCATTACCCACGTTACAGTCAGTGCACATATAGTCACTATTGTAATCTATGTGATTTAATCTTATTTTTGTAAATACGTGACTATGATTAAATCAAGTTACATGCCTATTAATAAGCATTGGTTTTCTGGGCGCACTCGAATTTCGGGATAAAGTATACCTGTCAGCCAGTCCACAAAAATTGCGGAACAACCTGTAATCCCATTCAACTCCTAACCACTAACCTAACATAACCAAACCTAACCTCTATTTTGTATTTTAAACAAAGTCATTATGAATTTAGTTTCTACTCCGCAGTTCGTGTACACCAGGTTTTTAGAAATGGATATTTGAAGCGTCGTTTAGAAAATACAAACGTATTAGCGATATTTCATGTGTATTTATTAGAGATATTTAACGTGCATCTTTTTAACTGACATATAATATCAGAACAAGATAATTTCTGTGAGCGAGCATTAAAAAGGTCCACCAATTCTGCCGGGAAAGATATTTCCATATACTCCCCAGGGTTCTCTTACATTCCACAGTTGACACGGGACCAACGACCTCAATTCTCCTACGAAGGAGGTTGTGCTACATATTTTTGGTCGCTCAAGAAAAATTCACCGACACCGACTGAATTTGAACTAACCAACATCAGGTACTTAGGTGAGCTCTTTATTCCAAGACCCCTGAGGGCGACGATAGTATCTATCGAAAGGGGCAACTCTAGATCGCACAATTTGACGTATGAATATACATAATTATATCTAGTATCTTTTTCTAACAGTCAGATATGTCTATTTTTAAGAAACTTCTGGTATTCTTAATCAATCAATTTATTCAGCCAAGAAGTTGAAACATTGGCTAAGATGTCTGAAACACAAACCAAAAATACATTATTTTAAAAAGCAGCTGGGCTGGTAAATTATATTTCTAAACCTTCTTACTGAGTTTATGATCACTGAGCATAAACGGCAGACATAATATACTTTATTCACCCCTGATTTATCAAAACATATCCACGCACCAAGTCTTGAATACAAAATGTGAATTTAGTGTCCCATTAGTCTATCTTGAATTGAATTAAAGACACAGATTTTTGTATGTGCGTGTGTGTATGTGGGTGTGTGTGCGTGTGTGCATATATATATAGTTGTTTCCCACACATGTCCCGTACGTTGTCTGCTTTAATCCAGGCATGCTCAAATAACTTAATGGCCAATGCCGATGATTGGCTATCCACTCCAACAACATGTCCACAATTAACGTCAATCAGAACGGGTTTGATTGGGAGCTACACATGTTTATAAAAATATATATTCAATTAGGAAGCACAATACATCGTCCGATTCGTTGGGAACGTGGACTAAATGTGAAACACGTTAATCTAGTCTGGTTTGTTTGGAATAGGGAGGCCAGGTTTCAGATCCAAGCAAGATGCTGTGATGACTCTTTTTTTTTTCTTAAATGGTTTCTGAATTCACCTCAACGTGTGTGGGCACATTTACTTTATATTCAAACTTTATCATAACCATCAATTTAATTTATAAAAATGTGAATTATTTCCAGGACTTTTTTTTTAATATTGGAAATACGAATAACATTATGTCCTAGAAAGTTTTATCTTGGTGTGATGCAACCTTTAGCTAAGATTTAAAAGGGTATCATTCAAATTTAACTCGGTCATATATTCATTATCTGGGATTTAGTTAATGGTTAAAATGAGGAATACATTAGCTATTAAAAATCAGCATAAGCCTATTATCCTAAAAATATTTAAAATTCAAAATTTGTATTATATTAAATATCGTTATTGTTATGGATATATAATAGTCTCATGGGTCATTAACATGTGCATAATATATTGTTTAGTGTGTGTACAAAAATTACAATAAAGATATAATATGTTGTCTATGCCAAGGAACTTATACACAATATACAGTCCAATTTTCATAAGAAAAACCTTATCTTATAGAAAAGTTACAATATTTGCTTTAATGTAGGCTTTTCCCATGTCATATCATAATTATGATATACAGCTGTCACTTTTAATATATATATACCTATGAAATAAAATTAATAATGTGATAGAATGTCTCATATTTTGGTAGTCTATTAAAAAAGACGTTTGTATTTTTATAAATTCTGTACTTGACTAGCTGAGAATGGGGAGAGCGGGTTTCAAATCTCGGTGCTTTATACTGAGGTTGATTTTTCCTAAATGTTTCCCACTTTCTTTCCACGCAACTCTAGATAAATAACCTCTAAATCTGTTACTTCTTAATCCCTACCCCATTAGAGTAATTATCATTTAGGCGTGTAGCCTGGACATATAGTATTGCGTGGTGATTTAAAAAAAATGCATTTCCATGGCAACACTGTACTACCCACTCCTTCAACCTTATCGAAAGTTGGAGGGCGATGGAAGATGTCGGGTCACGGTCGATGGGTAAGGTGGGGGAAGTGGGATTAGGCCTGGGTCAACGTCTGTTGCATGAGGGTCATGACTCATGGCATCACCTTTTATTTGAAGATTATACCATCCTATAGTTTCACCTGCCCTCTTCACAAGATCTAGTGGGGGATTGATTGCCCAAAATCTCTCTCTCTCATATATATATATATATATCAATTCATATGTGGCTCTAAGTTATTACAGTTTAAGTTATGGATGACAAAAGGCACACCTTGAGAGAATTTACAAAGACTGTCGTGGTCAATGACCCCAAATTAAGTTATTGTAGTACACTTTTCCTCCCAAGGTGGATTGGGCACTGATACTCTGCAGTAAGATTTCCCTACCGAGGTGGGTTGGGCATAGCAACATTGCACCACGAGTTCCATCCCTAGGTGGGTTGGGCATAGCAACATTGCACCACGAGTTCCATCCCTATGTGGATTGGGCATAGCTACATTGCACCACGAGTTCCATCCCTAGGTGGATTGGGCATAGCTACATTGCACCAAGAGTTCCATCTCTAGTGTGGATTGGGCATAGCTACATTGCACCACGAGTTCCATCCCTAGGTGGATTGAGCATAGCTACATTGCACCACGAGTTCCATCCCTAGTTGGATTGAGCATAGCTACATTGCACCAAGAGTTCCATTCTAGGTGGATTGGGCATAGCTACATTGAACCATGAGTTCCTTCCCAAAGTGTATTGGACACTTCTACATTGCACCACGAGTTCCTTCCCAAGCAGAACTGGGCACCGCCACATTGCACCACGATTTCCTTCCCAAGCAGAATTGGGCACTGCTACATTGCACCACGATTTCCTTCCCAAAGTGTATTGGGCACTTCTACATTGCACCACGAGTTCCTTCCCAAGCAGAACTGGGCACCGCCACATTGCACCACGATTTCCTTCCCAAGGTGGATTTGGCACTAATACTTTGTTGTGCGATTTTCCTCCCAAGTATTGGGTACTGGTAGCCTAACCTAACCTAACCTAACCTAGCGCTGTTCCCCTTTCACTAAGAATTAATTTTACCTCTGATATACTTTAAGCAGCAGCTAACGTTCAGCTTGATGGCTTATACTGAACTGTAGTCTGTTGTAATTACAATTAATATTATACTATGAAGTATGCAATACACCTGTTAGCTTTCGTACAAATACTTCTATATAAATTTACAGTGCCCAAACCAAAAATGTATCATATACAAAGTACCCAATCCACCACCACCCTTATTTAAAACCTAAACAGTGTCAAATTAGTCAGATCACACTGTATTAATGTCACAAATTGATTAGTTAGAGTTCTCCACGATGCCTCATAAAATTCCTAATTTAATCAGTGGTTAGAGATAACTTTTGATTTTAATTTTAAAAGGAAATATTTGGATAATTCAAAGTCTGTACTTGGTTAATTTTATAATCTTACTAATCTCAAACTTAATTTAGGGCGATTGGCCCTTTTCGTTTGGCGTGAAAATACAGAGCCGTTGAAATAAACGGTTATATTTAAGAAATTTATTGTTTTTCAATTTTATTTTTGGAAACGGTTTGTTCAAGAATAGAAGCATGTTGATTAAGCTATACTTTTTATATATACACCTTCTCTATAATTTTAACAGTGATCAAACACAATTAATAAACATTGATACATTATCTTAGAAGGGGTGTTGAAAGTATTAACATAAAAATTTCCCTCTTTCTCGAGAAAACTGATATTTCCAAACGTATGATTTTTTCCGCAAGAACTGTCCGGTAGCCAGCGCCACCTAAAGTTTCGGTGATCCAACAGTTCTTGTTGGCGTGGAAGGATACTTTGGTCGGCTGTGAAGACATTCCACGCCTTTCACCCTCCCACCTACCATCCCTCAAAATAGTTTTTAGACTCGCACTCGACAGGGCCAAGGGCCTTAACGATCTTTGTTAAATATCACCCCATGTGCCAATAATGTCAATTAAAGTTTCCTAGAATAGGGGATGTTTTGGCTCGTAATTCATCGCTTCTGTGTGGCAATTTTATCACGTGATGCACATTGTGGTAGGAATAAAATTTCACCTTGCGTGTATTTATTTATTGATGTAAGTCTGCTATTTTTGTATGTTTATTTTTCAAATTTTTTATATTTTGAGTTTACATTTTTAATTTTCTTCGACACCTCAAAGAAAGAGTTTTTTGTAAAAAAAAATTGAAATTGAGATTTTGATAAATAATGACATTTAATGACCCCTTGAAACAAAATAGTAAGTGGTTATCGCAATGCTGTCTGTCTTTCTGTACCTCAGGCTAGAGCCGAATATACTCTACCGATTAGGCTAAAACTGGGTATCTGGAGTTTTCATAAAGTCCCCCCATGAGGTTTTGTGGAATTAGATATCCAAACATAAAATTAAGGGTAGTTTACTGTAGGACCAAATAAGTTAAAATAAATTTGCTAAAATTCACTTTAACGATTTTGATTACATATTATATCTGGATATTTTATTTATTATTTTTTTAGCACCACGTCTTAATACCCGTAAGGGTTATACGCTTTAGTACTAATTACGCTATTGGGTCATGAATTAGGAGGGTTGCAATTAGAGGAAGTGAACCCACATTTGTTTAGAAGGAGAGTTGAAAACCATTAAAAATAACAGTTCACCCAACCGAGATTCTAACCTCAATCTTCACGTTCTTGGAAGTCCAGCTCAATACGAATCTAGATATTGCTAAACATTATAAACAAAATTACTTTTAGGGTACTTTACATGCAAGAGATTCTCCAATTTTCATAATTTTTCCGCAACTATTTGAGATACAAAATAACTTATCATTGTAAAACCATGGTACTTTTAAAGATACAATATTTTATTTGAAATATATTTTTATAAAACAAATAGTTTCTTAATTATAAGCAAATATGAATGGTTTTTAATTCTGGTATTTGAAAATAAATTAGAGTCTTATGCTCTTTAATGGACAAAGATGTCTCTCTTTGCTCAATTTTTATATAAGAGTGTTCCTAGTTCCTAATCCCATAGAATAAGTAAGAGTTTATATTATTTAACTTATGATCTTTCGTGTAGTGTTTCTATAATAATGTATACATAAATATCTATTATTATTTTCAGATATTTTAAGTTTTAAGTAAATATATATTTTAAGATAAAAGCGGGCTAAAGTCTGAGCGGTGCACCGTACCATGTTTTTGCTGTTGTAAATATTGTGTAGGTACAGTAGCTTCATGGTTTCTTTGGTGCTGACTGACAGCTCACAGCTGATAGCTGACAGCTTTGAAAAGCTACCAGAACAAATTAGGTATCCCTACGCCGAGCCATATGATCTTCAAAACATGTGTTTAGCAGCTGTCACTTCTGATAGTCAAAATGTAGGTATATACACCTAAATGTTGTCTGTCAGAAGTCAGTTGTGAGCTGTCAGTCAACACCAAAGAAGCCATGGGGCTACTGTACGTTTTATATAGCATATATAACGTTTGTTGGTATTTATTTGTAGCATATTTTAGGTTATTGATTTATTGTTTACTTGCTACCTAGATACTCTTATAAACGGTTAGTTCAGATTCAAGATATTTAGTTGTTTTTTTTCAAATATCCTTTGGACTTATAGAATTAAAAAAGTTCTACAGTATATTAATTTTCAAACAATACTGTTACATATACCACTATTACATTGAAAAACTTTCCCTTTTACAAGTCACTTCTCGTTCATTCCGTCGAACGCCAAATAGACTGACCAGTTTTTTTTTCTCCAAAGTTTTTTAACCTTCTTGACGAGACAAGTTTAGTTTATAACCGAATCATAAATTGTAATTATAACGACTAGAGGCAGTGATATGATAGTAGTAATTTAGTTACATGGGTTTGCTTCGTGATTTTCATAAATAATCGAATATACTTTGGACACACGATTGCAATATTTTTTGGGCATCACAAAAATAATTTATGTTTTGTTTAGTACTTAAATAATAGTATTCTATGTCTAGCTTCCACTTAACATAATCAAAGAGTTTGGCATACTTATTTATTAGCAGGTGTCTTATGGAGACAGATCTACAGTCCAATTTTTTTTAGAGATTTTTTTTTATGAAATACAAACACATTCTACAATGGCTAAAATTGAAAATATTTTATTATTTGATATATGTAATTTTATTTATTTTGATACTATATATCAAAAGTTAAATATAAATATCTCATGAAAAAACATATGAATGCGTTAAGCCAGTCTCAGTAATTGTTTTTAGCTCTCAGCCATGTTCATTCGAAATAAAATTAGGTTATAGATGGACGTATTTCAAAAAATTTTTCTTAATTTATTTGAGGTATTTAACGTGCACTTGCTGAACATAAAGATTATATCATCACACGAGAATTTCTATGAGCGAGAGCAAACTGACCTACCAATTTTGCCGGTAAAGGTATTTTCACATACCTTCCTGAGTTATTTTACATGCCATAGTTGTCATGAAACTGACAGATTTTACTTCCCTTCAGAAGGAAAATATGCTATGGATCTTTATCTCTCAATAAAAGTCAATTTAACTCAGCTGGGTTTGAACCCATGAACATCGGAACTTGAGGTGAGTACTCTACCCCAAAACCAATAAGGTGGAACAAAGTGTTTAGTTTTAGGCAAAGTGTCTTAAAATGTGTGTTATTATAAAGAATATGATTTTAAAAGAGAACCTTCATTTTTATTAGTCTATTTCCTTGCATAATCTAAGTGTTTCTTGTTCATTACATTGAAAGTTTTTCTTTTGTATGAATTATAAGTTTTGAAAATACACTAAGCCAGTTATTGACATGAATAACCTCTCAACCCCCATGTTGGATTTGAGCCTCAAATGTTCGTTACCAGTAGTC
Organism: Timema shepardi; assembly: GCA_902151425.1. NCBI lineage: Eukaryota > Metazoa > Arthropoda > Insecta > Phasmatodea > Timematidae > Timema > Timema shepardi. The sequence goes on along the minus strand of CABFVX010000038.1, from coordinate 278,327 downwards.
CACATACTAAGCTTTATATCACGTGCGTGAGTATATATGAAAGAGGTGGACAACACGTGGCACCCTTGCCATTAGTCCCACTCTAAGACATTTAAGTGGCATTCTCAAGTTTTATTCTTCGTGCTTCTTCGACGAAAAAAGTCCAACATCGATTAATACCAAACAGCTAAATAAACTCATTCAAACATAAATATAATTTTTTTATTTTAATATGTTTTATTACTCACTTCGGTGGCTGTGTGGTCTAAGGCGTAACCCTCTCAATAAAATGGCCTGCTAGTTACGAGGAGATTACAGTTTGAACCCAATCCGGTGTACTGAGGGTGGTTTATCCATAAATGGTTTCTCACTCTCACGCCAGGAAAATAAGGATACATTTCCTTTAAATTCTACCTTTCCTTTCCCAAACCCATTAGCGTAGAAAGCACATAGCTGTAGCCTATTACCCAAAACATTTGTAATATATGGTAATGGAAAGAATGTTTTCTTATTAAAACTAGTTGTGATTTACTATAGAATGTGGTTGTTTTACTAATCGTTATTATTAATAAAAAATAGCTAAACAATAACGAAGTAAGTTAATTTATACCAATTATTTATCATCCATATTTTTTTAAATAGTCTTAAGCTTTTTCTGGATTGTGTATTATGTACATTAATGATTATTTCTACCCAATAGAAGTATTCTATATAGAGATTTTTTATAATATTTTTAATTTTTTAAATATCACCTAAAATAAATATAAATAGACCAGAACTCTCTATGCCTCACTCAGGAGCCAAAAAAATATAAAACATTAAAAAATATAGGCTTTGTTCAATTTTATTGTATTTTTCGCATGATATTGGATGTGGTGTTCCTGAAAAATAGTTTGGCAAACACTGATTTACAAAAAATAAATAAAAAATGCGTGTGGATAAAGGAAGTTAACAATGATAAAGTTTAAAACTTTACATGAGATTATTAGTATGATATTTTAATTAGTAAGAATACTATTTTAAATGGGGATGTTATCAAATGTTTTTTTTACTTGTATTTTTCTCTCAGCTGAATGCTTTTTGGTGTCTCCTTTACCCTTAATTTTTCTCTCTCCCTGTTGTATATGCGTTATTTAATAGTATCACTATCAATTACTAGTTGTAGCTGCCAACTAACAACAACTCTTCTTTGTAATCCCAGAGGACCACTCGAGTTCATTATCCAGTGGCGAAAATAATCAATCTGTTTGTTTTCATTAATATAGGCTGGACTTGTAACCAATTAGTTTGACTATATATTCTTTTAATTAAAAAAATATTGAACATATTTTAATACTTGCTTCAATAGACCATGTGGCCACCAAAATTTTTACAATATGTACTTGATGATTTAAGAAAATGATTCAATCTAGTCTTGTCTGTTTTTAATTTGACCTCAAATCCGGTATTTTGATCTCAATTGGGTTTACTGAAGTGTATTTACAAAAGAGTTTCTCGCTCTACCACCACAAAAATGTGGATACATTAATTCTTAAATTCTGCCCTCCTCACCCTTATACATTAGTGTATACTTTAAAATAGTCATGATGAATAGTAGAACGTAATATATACAAATGATTACTCAATCATAATTATTAATGATAGCTTTATTTACTAGTCTCAATAGATTCTATTTAGAACGATTTGAAAGTCACATTGCTATCTACGACAGCTAGTTAAGTGGTTTGGCAAATGATTGGCAGTTATTTTTTCGTATCTATAGATTCCCAATCAAGGAATAGTGCACAAGTTTTACAATGGGATAGGTAGGTGCCCAATACTTGATATTTGTCTATACTAAAAAGATTATAAGATTAACAACTGGTTTAATTGGACAAAATAAAACTTTAGTCTTGAGCAAGATTTATGGAAGCAACTTTAAAAAAAACTCATAGATTAATCCTTCACTAGCAAATACACTACGATCATGCATTTAGCTTAAAATTGGGTGTATCATAAATAAGGTTATTTATTTTTTTATTCTGCTACACACGTCTATAGTACTCAACTGATTATGACCATACTTTGTGTAGTTTAAGGGGGTTCCAAAGGAAAGAACTTCCAGCATACAGTTAAGTTTGTTTTCAGCCTGTAGTTTCCTAGATAAACTAAAAACTAGTATATGTGTTTTATTTAGTAACACGTCTTGCTACCCATTCAGGCTATATGCTAAAAAAAATCTTATAAATATTAATGGCATTGATGTTGATTTCTTAGTAACACCATTCCCCCTCTTTATCTTAAACTGAAATATATGTTTAACCAGGTAATTTTTTAATAATAAAAATAGAAATACCTGAGGTCTTGATTTTAAAGCATTATATAAGTGGCTTTTTATGGTTTAAATTGAAAATTGGAAAAAATATGCCCGTGAAAAATTTATTTGAAGATAAATTTGGGTATTTTTGACTATTTTATATAGGTGATTAAATGTTTACTAACGTGTCATTTAGGAGCCAAATATCTTTTTCAATACTTCTTGACATCGTTTGTTAGTTATAATAAGATATTAAATATTAATAAATCATTGGAGTTGGAAATGGTTCCATCAAAACGTTTTAAAATTTTTTTTACAGAATGGTTATATTTAAGAAAAATGTCATGTTTTGACATTCTAAGAATATATCTGGTTCCTGCAATATCTTATTTGAATGACTTAAATGATATATTCATACCTACTTTTATAAACAGTGATTTGAGGAAACTTTTAGATGAACACGAAAATATTTTTTAAAGTCATCATTGATACAATATTAGTGAATTTATTATAGTAATTCTTTTGTAGATATTCACTATTTCGATCTATTACTGTGGTATTTGCAGTCCACATAATTTGACTTATTATTATTATTAGCACCGCGTCTTACTACCCGTTCGGGTTATAAGCACTTACGCTAATGTGTAATGGTAGGGTGATTGTGAGATACATTCACAAGATGTCTTGTCAGAGGTGAAGGAAGGGTTTGGTAATCAGATAAATCTGTGCCGGGACCAAGGATTTAACCCCGGCCACCAGCACAGAGGTCTAACACCTTAGCCCTAGACCGCCAGGTCACCAATGATTTGACTTATTAATTTCGGAAAATTGTATTAGTTGCTTTTATTATTGTTAAACGTTTCTTCGTATTAGAATCAGTAAAGAGCAAACCGGCCCCGTGGTGAGGTGGTCAGTTCACCTGGCTATGAACCTAGGGTACCCGGGTTCGATTCCCGGTTGGCACCTTGAGTACTTTTCCCTTGAGAAGGGAATGAATGATCCCAACGTTCGCGTATAACTTGGCTTAAATTAGGTTAGGGCTCACACAACTTCCTTAGGGTACGTTCAAATATTACGTAAGCACCTTAGAGATGGAGGGGGTTCAAGTTTTGCTTATTTCTGCTGACAAAGAGGGTAGGGGGTCAGAACAATGCTTACGTAAGACAGAGAAAGATCGACAAAATTGAGGGAGGGCGCATCGTAAGCGGCTTGGACTTGGGGCAGCAATGAAGATGCTGTGTGGACAAACGAGGAAGAAGCGGATAAGCCTATATAAGTAAGCCAAAGCTTGTGTGACCTATCCCCCCCCCCCTCCACCTAACTCCCAACACTAAAATATAAACATCATAATCTAAAGTGTTTGAACGTGGATTAAAGGACCTTGGTTATCGGATTAAATTGAGTCTAAGCCTTTGGGTATTATTTTTTATAAATATAATATTCATGTATTCACTAATATAATTTTTTTTATATCTTCAATTAAAAGTGAATTAAAATTTTAAACTTTTAAAATTTTATAACTTGTTTTAATTTTACCTTTTCAATAAATTTAAATTCATTGTATACCAGTGTTAATTGTCCCAATTATTTCGGAATATTAATTTACATCTTTATGTTAATACGAACCATAAAATTATAAATTGTATGCATTTTTAATTTTTTTTTATAATCACGTCTTACTACCTGTTCAGGCTATAGGCAAAATTGCACGAAAAAAAGAATGATTATTCCTGTGAACAAATTAAAAAAAGTTGACAAATCTTACGTAAGAAAAAGGTGGGAGGGGGTTCAGACATTTACTTATTTTGGCTTACAAGAGGGTGGGGAAGGGGTTAAAATGGCCAAAAATGTGCTTACGTAGTACTTTAACACCCCCTAACAACTGTCATCAAATCATCTCATTGCGGGTACGACGTATAGCCGACCTCATATAGTGTACCCTGAGCAATTCTCTGGGCTACCAGAGCGACGAATAGTCTACATACAGGGGACAGAATCAGATGTGATATCCCTACCAGACACATCTACCATACGATAAAAAAAAACTACAGTACTCCGAAAGGTGAACAGTCTTATCTTGACCCTATCTTATAGGCTGCAGCATAGTGTCATTTTGATACCTTTCAAGTTAAACAGAGTGTACACTACATGTTTGAAACGCAGTAGCCAACTTGTTACCCGACAATTTATTTACGTTGGCAACACGAGGATTTGATCTTAGGTCCTAGATACTTGAGATTTTTTTCATAATTACTAATAAAACACATAGACAGCTTGAATTTATTCACTCTCTATATATTATTTTATTGAAATATTAAACCACTTACGTATTCAACCCCTTTTTTAAATCTTAGATCAAGATTCAACCACTTATTCTCTTTATCAGAAGAGGTGGACTAAGTGCAAGCCAAATTTAAAAACGATAGAAGTGGGAAAATAAATAATAGAAAAGAAATAAAAGAAGTTGTGATTTGGCAACAACGTGGCTAGAAAAACGGTTCCTACCAAACTGGTAATACAATATGGGATCCTACGCACGGCTGGCTGCTATTATTTACGACGAGACAAGTAACAATGAAAGTAAACCTACGCCCGAGGAATCTTCTTAATGACAGTGTTGTAAGTGTGTGTGTGTGTGTTTTCATATTATGTACAGGCAAGAACGAAAAAAAAAACCTGTTGATTTATATTTTGTGTCATGGCACCCAGTTTTGTCGCAAGGGTTTAATTCGTCCAAAAAGAGACTTGAAATTTGCACCCCTGTTGTATTCATTATGGGATAATTAAACATCACCCCTTATGTGACACAAAATAATAATAATAATAATAATAATTGGGTGTCAAATAACCGCACAAAATAAATATTAAAAAGGAGATAAAAAAGAGGCAGCCTGTTTATCATTAAAAAACAGAATGATGAAAGAACTTATATTTTACTAACCACGTAAGATATCACTTAGAAGAATAGAGGAAACTAATATGTAATAATTAGGTATTGAACTGATTTTCATTATGATCTATCCTATCAGCAATATATTTTTGAACGAGACTGTACTACATGTGTGCATTGGTGTGAAAGGGAGAGGAGATCGGGTGTCATAACTTCAACGGAGACTGGATAGTGTCATTCACCCTTCACATAAAGTGGGCGGTCCAAAATAGTAATTGTCTCAAAGTTGATGGTCATAGGTTCAATTACCTGAAGTACACTCGTCTGCAATTATATTTAGTCGATGAGAAATAATTATATATATTGTTTTATTTGAGATATTTAACTTTCACTTTCTTAAACGACATATTATATCACCATGCGGCGTATAAACTATGTTACAATTAAAACAGACACAGCACCCAGACCCCAGCCTTAAATTTATCACTATGAAAGGCTAATCCACATATGTCAGTCATCGAAACTAGCCCAAATAGTGGCAGAAATTGAATATAAAAAAGTTTCACTTAAACGTACAAATTAAAGGAAGAAAACAAATTAGAATTTTAGCAAGTCTCTTTGGACATTTTAATGAAAGAAGAACCAATAACAGGCAAAATGTTTTGTTTTTTACACTATGGAGCGTCAAATATGCTTTCCATTTTTCTCTATTTATAGAAAATTGTGTGTAGTTTTGAAAGTATAGCACCCACTTTGGTGGTCGCATGGTCTAAAACGCTACTCTCGTGTTGATAATAGACTCCCGATAACGGAGAGATTCGGGTTCGATCCCAGCCAGATGTACTGTGGGTGGTATTCTATAAATCGTTTTCCATTCTTCCTACACGCAAATGAGGATACACTTCAACTGAATTATACCTTCCTAATACCTAAAATGTTAGCATCATTAGTACATAGGCGTATAACCTGAAGGGTGGTAAAACGCAGTGCTAAGAAAATCCAAATAATATAATAGCCTTGGCGCACTAATTGGTTAAACTTCCGTGCCAAGATGTAGTTTTTCAACTATTATTAAAATAGTTGAAATGTACTCCTTTTATTGGAGGTACTTTTATTATTAAATTCTTATCACGACGTCTTAGTACCTGTTAAGGTTATACACATATATGATAATTACTCTTAAGATGGTGGGGATGAGTAATGAAGAATTTTAGAAGTAATCTACCCAATTTTTTTGGAAGGAGAATGGGAAACCATTTAGGAAAAAAACCACCTTCAGTTGACCCAAACGATATTATAGTCCATATCTCCTTGTCATCAGCAGGAGAGTATAACACGAGGCTGACACCTTAGACTATTCGACCACCGAAGCGGGTCCTGCACTTAACTATGATTCTTTTCACCCGAGAGTGGTAAAAAATTATTCAAAATTTACATATATTTATTCTCTTCTATCAATGAAAATATTTCAGCCCTTTAATGAAATACATCTTTACTAAACAAAATTACACACTTTTTATTTTAAGAAAAAGATGTCCAAAATCCTTAGGGCTTACTAAAACTTTCTTTCAGGAACAAAAACATATTATTAAACTTATGGGCTTTGCATAGGGAAAAACATACATTCCTCATTACAACTAAACATGTGCATGTTTAGTTTATCGGGCTACAAACAAATATCCATTATCGTGAACTAATGTTTATTATTATATATATAGCCTTTTACAACTTGATTAAAAATATAAAATACTTCAAAAAAGTTATTAGATATTAGCTGATCCTATACAATTATTTTTACTAACTTACTAGTAATCTCATTTTTGCTATTAATCGATGTTAAAATAATTTGCAAACCCTAATTCATTAGTGTAAATAAACAGATATCATGGACGAGTATTAGGACGGGTTGCACAAACAAAACAAATTAGGTTAGGTAACCGAGAGACCTGTATCAGCCCCAAAACAAAATTTAATAAATTACTATTAAACTTCTTAAATATAAAACATGTATTTAGACAAGGTCTTGATTGACAATACAAAATAATACATCCACGAATAATTTCTTCAAACCATCGACCAGGCTTAAACTAATTACCTCTAAATCTGTGGTTATCATTATTGACCCCTCGACCACGTGACGAAGCTTAATCCTCAACTACAGTACAACTTTCATCAGAAGAGCCTAATCTAACAACTATAATATCTAATCAAGATTTACTTCCATTTATTTATACATCAGGCTATGTGATTTGAAGCTGTTAATTCTAGATGGATATTATCAATACCTATAAAATAACATTAATAATATATGAAAAGGTTTCAAATGTTGATCGCAAAAAAGGATGCATTTTTTAAAGTGTAATATCATGAAAATTGGAGTCTCGCTTCTCTGCTTAGCTATATAACCTTGGAAATAATCCTTTCCTATGCTGCACTAGCTGGACTAGATGAGGTTTTGGTCCAACCTCATCTCCCCACCCTCCCTTCCTCCTCCACAAAGTAAGGGAGGAAATAAGATACGGACCAGTAGGTCAAGCCTAGGCTCACCCGTTGTTTCGGAGAAGTACCTTGGTGGATCCATACCAATTTGGATAGGGGAGGGGTAAAGGAGGGGGGCTTGGGGGAAATGCCAAACTTCAGGGAGGATGCCCTTCTGCCCGTGGATTAAGAACCTGCAGAATATGAAATAATAGGAAATGGGGTGAGGAAAGTAGTTTAAGACCTTTGAAGAGGAATGGAAGAAAAATGAAGACCAATTTGCGTAGGAAAATACAAGAATTTTTTTTAGTGGTCAATATTGACCATATTTTACTATTTTGTTAGCGTACCGTTTACTACCAGTTCGTCTTATACGTGTGTGTACTAATTACACTAATGTGTTAGTTGGGAGGAAGGTTGCATTTAGATAAAATGTACGGACATTAGCGTGGAATAAGAGTGAAAAAAATAACTTAGCAAAAATTATATTCAATACATCCAACCGGAATTTTAACTCTGATCTTCTCGTCATCTACAGGACATTCTATTGCGAGAGAAACTTCTTAAATCATCACCGAAACTGGTAATATAAGTGTTAAGAGAGACAGTTGCACATAACACGACTTGAAGTATGAATGCGTTTTTTTTTATGTTTCTAGCTGTCAACTAAGGCTCTTCCTCTGCAAATAACACTGTAACTTATCCAGATCTCAGAATAATAATATTTAGCACTGCGTCTTAATACCCGTTCAGATTATACGCTTTAAGTACTAATTAACTTAATGGATTAGGAATTGGGAATATTGAATTAGAGGAAGAGAACCTGCATTTGCGTGGAGGGAGAGCGGAAAACCATTTTGGAAAACTCCCC
>CABFVX010000038.1:234873-260682 GCA_902151425.1 Timema shepardi | reverse complement strand
CCCCCCCCCCCCCTTTTCCTTTAAAATTTAATTTTTGTGAGTGGTGGAGTTGGATCAACGTATAAAATAATATTAAACAATAATTACTGTTATACTTATAAAAAAAATTTTTTTTCAGTGTCATTGGAATCTATATTTTAGAGAGTCAATAATTGAGATTAGGTTTGTAAATTTTCGGCAAATTAATTACCGAAATTTTAGGGCAAAGCTTAACAAATCATGTATATTAAAATGGGTATACGGGTTTCTAACGTCCGGAATAAAAAACCCATTAATAGTTCGAATATATTTAACATCTTACCAAAAGTTTCCTGGTTTCCACGCTCACACTTTGTAGTAAAATCAAACATTGTAAGCGAAACTGTCCGTTGTAAAATTACAGCAATGTATCACTTCACCTAAGCTAATGTGTAAACTGTATGAAGCCACGAGAAATACTTATTCACAGAAGATACAACGATAGCCTTATACAGGATGATATATGGCCCTAATTCGAAGAGGAACTTTAGTCGAACTACTAAGTTACTTTTTATTATTTCAAAACATCTCAAGTGATGGTTTTTATTTATTAAAACGTATCTGGGAAATTTAAATTAGAATGTCTATTAAGATTTTTACTACCTCTTTTCACAAAATGATCGAAAGCGAGGACGAAATTTAATAAAAAGTTTCCCACAGAGAGATCAAACTAATATTAAATTTATTTTTTAAAATCAAAGTTTATATAGAGGTTATATATATATATAAAAATTATCTATTTTATCATAATATTTAGTATTATTATTATTATTAGCACGACGTCTTACTACCTGTTCGGGTTATACGCACTTACGCTAATGTGTAACGGTAGGGTGATTGTGAAATTAAATGAAGGACCTACAGTTTAACGTGGAATCCGAACCACGGTGGAGGCCTGGCATTCCCCACATTCACAAGTACATGTCTTTTCAGTATTGAAGGAAGGGTTTGGTATAAGATAAATCTGTGCGGGGACTGAGGATTGAACCCCGGACTCCAGTACAGAAGTCCGACACCTTATCTCCTAGACTACCAGGTCACCCTAATCTTTAGTAAATTCGTTATTTTAGGAATTATCACAATATGTAAGTGTTAATTATAACAAAAACCCTTTGAGTTGTGTGAGAAATCGAATTATAAAATCACGAATTTATTATGACTTATAATGGGGTGAATACGTCATGAACAATCTGTATTTAATTATCTGTACGTAAGATTATACGATAGATGATTATATATATATATATATATTAGAAATCTTGAGCTTAATTTTCTAAAAATAGTAACCTAACAGTTGAAAGCCTGTCACTCCAAAATTGAACCATGTAAAATGTTGTTTCCATGACTATTTAACTTTAGGTGAACCTTCCATTATTTTTTGATGCACGGATACTTAAAAGTTTTAATTCTCACTAAAAGGAAGTGAAAGAGCGACAGACACAAAGACGTGTTCTCTGGGAGGTGTTGAAGAATTTGTCCTGGGTCGTCATGCGCAACAGGTTGGAACGGGAAGTAGGGGAGGGTAGGCGGGGAACAAGAAGGGAAATGAAGTCACATTAATGATGAAGTACCCGGGTGACACCGCTAGTTTTGCTGTATTACATCCAAGGAGCTTGAAATAAATGGAGGGAGTTTATGCTTAAAGGAAAAAGTGGGAGTCGTTTGTTTTATAGTTGTACTTTTTAACACACGAGTTATTTATGAATTAATCTAAAGGGTTGGAGTGTAACTTGGAGGAAATGAAAACACAAGGAAATCCAAAAACGATCAAAGGGTAGTAATAATCAAGGTAATTTTCTTACGAAATTCTAGTTTGGTTTTACGGAGATTTAACTATAATATGGTCCAGGGGTAAGGTGTCAGACTTCTATGCTGGCGGCTGGGGTTCAATCCTCGGTCCTGGCAAAGATTTATCTGATTACCAAACCCTTCCTTCCCCTCTGACAAGACATCTTGTGAATGTGAGGAATGCCAGGCCTCCACCGTGGTTCGGATTCCACGTTAAACTGTAGGTCCTCCATTTCATCTCACAATCACCCTACCATTACAGATTAGCGTAAGTGCGTATAACCTGAACGGGTAGTAAGACGCGATGCTTATAATAATAATAATAATAATAATAATAATAACTATAATATGAGTCTAGTAGGAGAGTTATAAAATTAACCAAAACTACTGTTATAATAATAATATTAATAAAAAATAGATATAATTTACTTATAGTAATTATATAGTATTTAACTTTAAAGCATTTACTTGATACATTATTACTCATATTTCTTGAAAGGCTTATTACCAAGTTAATTAATAAACGTAGAAACAGGACTGCATTGTTCGTTGACCTACATTATTACACATATGACTTGCATCATTGCAAGTTTACTGCATCATGTGCAGTGTATGAATAGAATGTAATGATTTCTGGATGATGTGAAAAGTGAAAGTAAAGGAATGTTATTAATTCCAAGCATTGACTTAAAATTGACGAAACCACATCCAACATTGTTATCTTACTCTGAAAAACTCGTATTTGTAATTTAAATATAAGTTTATTAATTTTGATTTACTTCACTTTTATTTAAAACATGAAGATCTGTCTCACTATTCTAAGATAAGATGAATATAAGCATAGCTTAAGGCGGTATGGAAGCTACCGTGGGTTAAGGTAGGGTTATATGGTACGTAAGAAAGAGTTAGTGTTTTTGCAGTTTTTATTTAGAAACGATTTTGGACAAAATAAATCAAAAATTGCTCTAGTAAAAACATAAAGTTTAAATTTATTCACATGGTGATCTCAAACATTCCTTTACTATCTGTCAAGGGAGTTCTAGAATTTAATTACCAATTTGTTTCTTCATATAAAAAGTTTGTCATTTGAAGTTTCTATGCTCGTGACAAATATTAAACAATTGTTGATATTAATATGTGAAGGAAGTTAAATTACATATATGTACTGAAAAATATTTTTTTTATTTTGTCCAGAAAAACGTTTTGCTATAAAGATGCAAATATCACTGGAATTTTCTCACGTTCCTTACATCTCTACCTTATGGTGAGTATTTTTTTTTTACAATTGAAACAAACATTATCGTCAAAATGTAACCTATTCAATATTTATTTTAGCTACTATTAATTTAATTCTCTACAGATAGTAATATTTACTGTCTTGAATATTTTTCATGGTCATTGAAGAAATTTATTAATTGTTTCTGTACAGTTAACTTTAATGAAAACGAAAAGAAGTGACTTGTATTCATTCCACCTAGGACATCAACCGTGGACCTTCTCAACGACATATGCTAAAATTTCTCACAGAAGTATGGGACGTAGGTTTCGGTGGTTTTAAAAATATGGGCCCATGTGCAGCATTCTTGAGTTGGAAATATGTTCAGGTGACCTTTTAAAGAAATGAGAGTTAGTAAGGACTCGTAATTCTGTTGCGTGTGAGGACTAGGATGGGTTATGGAGGAGGAAAATGGGAGGGGGAGAGGTTGAGATATAGGTGTAACAATGACACGCCTCACTCTTACTTACTACAAGTGGCTAAGAGGTCAATGCACCAAAAAAAAAGAAAAAAAAAAACAGCACACCGTTTAGGCCGTCGCGAAAATTTTCATGTACGACTCTTAAAATTGTGATTTAATAGCCAGCGTGACCTCTAGGTCATAGATGTATGTGTGTGTGTGTATGTGTGTTAGGAGTGTAGTGGTGTGTGGGGGGAGAAAGGGGGTAAGTTAAATTAAAATTCCATCCAAGATCGAGCTATACTGACCGAGCAGCCGCCACCGCTAGCGATGTCAGGGCCAACACTTGCAGATAGAGAGTGTCAAGGTGTCAGCACAACAAACCCTCCAGCCGTATCTCTCAGTTTTCTAGACCAGAGCCAATATTTATTTGATAAAGTAGCTCCTCAATTGTCTTCACAAAACTGAGTTTGATCCATTTCCAGACGTACAGCTTCACGGAAAAAATTCTGGAAGTGTCGGTCATCAAACCCAGGATATCTGTATGTACAGCCAAGAGCTCTGATCATATTTAATCCGAAGTTTTATTGTAGTTATAAAATAACGCCATTTTAGGTCTGTATTTATGCAAAGTTTATGTCTACACACATTTACTTGACCAAAATAAATAAAACAACTTGCTATTTTAATGAAACTCATAAATTTATTTTTATTTTCTACTTATAGTATATAAAAATTCAAACTTTTTTTTTATTATTGATCAAGACCATATTCAAGGGCCAAATTATCTAAGACGTTAAAACTAAGACTTGTCTCCCGATAACGGTGAGATTGAGGTTCGAAACCCAGTCGGGTATAGTGAGGATGCTTTTTCGTTATTGTTTTCCGACTCTCTTTTTGCGCAAATGTGGGTAGATTAGCTATAAATCGTTCATTCCCCATACATAGGCTTTTAGAATAATTTATTGTATATGTGTACAACCTGAACAGGTAGTAAGATGCTGTGATAACAAAATAAAATATATATATACATATATATTTATTGATCATGATCATAAAGTTATTCAAACACATGAAGAGAGAAAGTCCAGGTTAAATTTCTGAATGACAATGAAAAATATTACAAAGCTATATAGATTAAGTTATATACCTAAAAAATTAAACCAAAGGTTTCTACCGAGGCATTTTTTTTGCCAAAACAGGTTTTTATTAGTATTAATTGAAAAAAAAAGTCAGAAGGAATAATATACATAATTAATAAGCTTCCTTTCTCTCAAAAACTATGGATTATTTATTCAAACTTGACTTTTCAACCGTCCAGGTTAATACGGAGTTGAATTACGCTAATGGTATAAGAATGAGGAAGGTATAATCAAGGAAAAATATACCCACATTTGCGTGACGCGAAACATATCCTTAGTACATCTATACAGGTTTCCAACCCCAACCTATCGTCATCGGTGAAACCGATTAAAATTTAATTATATTTCTCTCTTTTTGTTTAACAACATGTTTTAATTCCATTAGTTAGTGATTTTAGGGGATAGAAAGCTATATTTAAAGGAAGTGTACCCGCATTTGCGTGAAGGGAGAGTCAAAAAACATATTTGGATAGGCCAACCTCGGAACACCCAACCGAGATTCAAACCTCAATATCCCTGTATTCAGCATTATATTCTGCTGCGTGAGTAACGCTTTAAACCATGCATCCACTGGAGAGAGTAACCTTTTATCTTCATTTAAAATGTTTGTCATCTAACGCCGCTATTCTCATGACAGATATTCAACAACTGTTATCATCGCCGTGGGAAGAAAATAAATTTATAAGTTTCTACTAGAGCGATAGTTGATTTATTATTCCAAATAAAATGTTGCTATTAAAACTGCAAAAACACTTAACTTTTCCCGCGTTCCCTATAACACTACCTTAAATACTCCAAATGTTAAAAATAATGAGGCTCAACGTATTAATAAAATAAGTCGAGGGGATCTATCATTGATGTATATAACGCTAGCTAGCTATCGTATTTATTGGAGCATTCTAACAGCTTTAAATAATCGTTTAGATTCTAGGTCAAACAAGTATTACAGGAATTGTTTCCTGATATACCCAGCACAAATGTGAGCAAGAGTAATAATTTATATTGTTAAAAACACTATTTAACAATTAAAAAGTATATTAATTTTAACCTTTTGACTGTTAACAATGGATACTCCAATTAAATCACACAGATGGTATGGAATATTCGCTATGTTTAGTATGATGTATGTACAGTAACCATTTGACCTAATTCAATTTGGCCACATTTATATTTAAAAATTTCACCGCTCATAAATAAAAATGCTCTGAAACAATATTTTTATCAAGAAATTGACATTTCAACTTAACGAGATATTAATGAAATAGTTGTATTGATTATCGCGCCGTCAGCTCATTAATTTAGATCTCTTCTCTAACTAACAAGGGTTTAGTCACGGCTTGTTCATATGATTGACTGACTTATCAAACGAACGCCTCTATATAATCTTAATAATATCCAATTGATTAACCGTTTACTAATATTAAATCTATAGTAAGACTTATTGTAGATAGTTGTTGAAGGAGCTTTTAAACTAAAGCATAATCGTAATAAAATTGATTATATAATACGACCCGTATCAATAGGTACGCAGACTAAATATACAGATTTTCAAGTATGATTCGTCAATGACGGAAAAGTTGGGACTCGAATGCCAAATCGTAAAAAAAGGGTAAATTTATGATTTCCCACTTCTCCTCCAAATAAATGCGGGTACATTATTTTAAATTCAACCTTACTAATCCTTATCACATAAGAATACATATCTAGATATCCTGACTCAATTAAATAAAGCACCTATCCCTTTTTTCTTATTTTCTAAGTGTTTAAAACTATGTAATGTGAAGACATAAACATAAATAAAACACTGGAGTTTCTTTTTGAAAAGACGTTATGTGGCTAAATCGTGTTTCTAAACTACTTGTCGTTGTTAAAGCTTCTTTAGTAGCCACTAGTGGGCCTATCCGCCTGTTAATGTAAATAAGTTTTTTGTCTCTAAAAGCGGCCACCCGGGCAGTAGCGACAAGGTGTGTTTTTTTGTTAAATAATTCATAGAGGAAGGTCAGACGCGCGGTCAACTTGATCGCGTCATGGAGAGAAGAGGTTTCTAAACATATTCAAGTAAAGGATATGATGCATTAATACTTTCTTTCACTCTCCGGGGCTGACTACTTGATTATAAACTCCTTGTCTCGATCCAAAATGAAAGTATGATCAATTTATATATTCATTAAAAAAATTATCTTGATCTATTCCAATCCAGTCCACCTCGTTGCACCCTCTCCCTATATTGAGCTAGTTCTATTCAGTCAACCTCATTACACCCTTTCCCTATTTGGATATATTTCTATCTAGTCCCCCTCATTAAACCCTGTCCCTATCTTGAGCTAGTTCTATTCAGTCCACCTCATTATACACCCTTTCCATATTTGGAGATATTTCTATCTAGTCCCCCTCATTAAACCCTGTCACTATCTTGAGCTAGTTCTAGCCAATCCAACTCATTAGACCTTATCTCTTTCTGGTTTATTCTAATGTCATCCTTCCATCAAGGTCTAGATCTTCCCACAGCTTTGTTCTCAATAGGTTTGCCAGTCAATAACTTGAACGCGATTCTAGTTTCTTCTATTGCCACTACACATACTATTCAATGATACCTCCAAGATTTGATAAAACCTAACTATGTATAGTGAAGATTACTGGGCATCTAACTCATTATATAATCCCTCCCCCACCCATTATCCTTTAAAAAAATCATATTGTGACCAAGAGCTATATTATTAGTGCTATTTTATAGGTATTGATAATATCTATATATAGTCACAACAACATATCCAATGACTTGACGTACGAATACATCAAATTATACTTAGTAGTTCTTATAGTTGTCAGATAAGAACCTTTCTTTTATAAATTGACTTCACATTTCAGAGTTAAATGTATTTATTAGATCATTAAGTTAAAGATGAGGAAGGTAGAATTTAGAAAGTATCTACCTTAATTAGAGTGGAGCGAGGGTGTAAAATTATTTAGAAAAGTAGACCCAGCCGTGAATCGAAATCTAAGCTCCTCTTAACTTACAAACTAGACTTGATAAGGATGATAGTTAAGCCACGTGCCCATTGATTGTGTTATAAGGGTACATTTAAATATGTAGTGTATATACGCTAATGAATTAAGCTAATTTAATATATGACAATTTGCTTCAGTTGCCGTATGGTCTAACGCACTACTCTCACAGAAGACTAGACTTCTGATGACGGGGAGCTCAAGGTTAAAATCTCATATGGGTATACTGTGCTATTTTACAAAATGGGTTTTCCAATATCTCTCTTTCCACGGAAATTCTTCTCTACTTTCTAGTGGAAGGGAAGAAAAAGGGAAGAGGTATCGACAACCGTGGAGGAATACCAGGTTAAGTGGAATCGGTGGGATATCCAAAGATTGAAGTTTCGGAGGAAGGGCCCAGTCCTTGTACATGGGAGTGATACAACGGTAATAGAATGGGATGAAGAATGGAAGAACAACTACCCCAAGGAGTTATCTGAACAATTAGGAGAAAGGAAGAAGGCTGATGGTGTAGAGAAGTAGAAAGAAGAAAAATCTGTAGTAGGAGAAAATAGCTTGAGTGACCAAGATGACTTAGTGAATCCGAACCAAATATACAACAACCTTGAGGAGACTCTCCAATTACCCATATTGGAGGAGTAACAGATTCTACATCTGGCCATGAGGCGCATAATAAGATCTGGTCATGTAATGGAAGTGTCCATAGCCTCCTTTACCGCGAAGGCTCTGTATAGTATACAACTAAGTTCAATGAATCTGCTGACGGAGGTAAAAACCGCTTCTCAAAAAACTCCATAAAATCTTCGAAAGGAGGAAGGAGAAGCTCAACGTTGAGGAACTTTACCAACACTTTGTGAAGACAAACGGTCAGATAGCATTCGACTTGAAGGAAGCTTAGCCCAGATGTTGTGTGTTTACTCACAGCCCATAATGGATGACGAAAGCAAGAGTAAAATAAAAATTGACCAGTTGAATGCAATGCGGAGTAAGACCATTATAAAAAAGATTAAAAAAGTGGCTGAGGACATGAGTTTGGACATCATTTGCGGGCAGGAGCCGTGTAGTACGGCAAGTGGCAAAATTCTGCATATTCCAACAAAGGCGATAATTATCACTAGTGGTTCGTCGCCCATGAGCGCGATAATTATCGTCAATACACATATAATTGTTACAATAATAGATCAATACTGCTACGAGAAAGTCACTTGCGTCGAGATAAGAAAGATAAAGACGAATTCATCCTGATCAACATGTACTTTCAGTACAGGGAAAACCTCGAAAAATAGCTGGAGCAAACATAAGTTATAGAACAAATTTATAAAGATGTTCCGGTGGTATTCCTCACAGATGCAAATACGAAGTCACCCCTGTGGTTCAGCGATGTATTGATAAGGCCGGATGGAAGGAGATGTGGATGTAGAGCATATGAGAGAGGAGAGAAGTTAGAAGAAATAATAGTGGCGAGGAGGCTAGAAGTGCTGAATATGATAGAGATTCCACCCACCTATGCGGGTAGAGCGGGAGCAAGTTCAAATATAGACGTCACGCTATGCAACCAGGAAGCGATTGGGATCGTTAAGAACTGAAAAGTACTGGATGGGCTGATAATTATTGAGCATAACTTAATCACTTCTGAGTTTGAAGGAGATCTACGGCTGCAGGCTGAAGTAGGAATAAGACCTAAATTCAACAGCCGTAAAGCCGATTGGGAGAGATTAAAGGGAGAATTGGAGCTACCAACATATATAGAAAAAGGAGGAAAAGTTAATGTGAAAGCGTAGGAGTTTACGAGAGCTGTACAAAGGGTGAAGAGAGTAGCCATCTCGATATTCGAGGGAAAATTAAGGATAAGTAATAAACCCTGGAATGAGAAACTCGGAAAAAATCGGAAGGAAATAAGGGCTGCGAGGAGGAGATATCAGAACTGTCATTATTCATGGAGTCGTGTCATGTTACTAGATATCTATAGAAGGAAGAAAGAAGAGTACTAATCTGCCCTGAGGCTAGCTAAGAAGGAAAGCTGGGAACAATACTTTCAGGAGGATCTGAGAAATAATGCTTGGGGCATACCATTTCAGATATTGACCGGGAAGGTTAGAAGCCTAGCTGTGATCTCGACGCTGAAAACTCAGGGTGGCAACATGACTTCTCTGGGAAGAATTGGCAAGGTGGTTGCTTGAAACGCTGCTTCAAGACGATAATGTAGAAGACAACGAAGAACAAGAAATTGCTAGAATGGACATGAAGAGGAACTACGACAACAAAGAATAGGCAGATCCAATAACACGGGAAGAGATTTCAAGGTTGGTAGCCAAAATGAGGAGTAAGAAGACACCTGTAACTGATGGAATCAAAGTTGAGGTCCCTTAGAAAATCATAGAACAAGTAGCGCCCTTCCTAGCTAATTTAATGAATGAACGCACGAACCAAGGCAAAATGCCTAATGTATGGAAACAAAGTGAGGTAGTCATTCTTAGCAAGGGTGAGAACAAGGATCCGCAGCTCCCTAAGCCTTACAGGTCAATCTGTTTTTTAAATGTATGTGGAAAACTTCAAGAAAAAAATCTTGTGTAACAGAGTGAGGAAGCATCGTGAGATTGTTGGCATTCACCAGCAGCAGTACGTCTCTAGGCAGGGGCAGATATATAGAGGACACTATATGTGAGGCCATGAATCTTGTTGATAAGGCAAGTTGGAAATATGTTTTTGGGATATTCGTGGACATATCTGGAGCATTCGATAATGTGTGTTGGCCATCACTGTTCAAACGGTTAAGGGAACCAGAATGTCCGGGGAGTCTCTACAGAGTTCTTATGGATTACTGTAGGAACAGATATGCCACCCTAAGATGTCTAAGAATATCAATAAGTAAGAAATATACAAAAGGCTGTCCCCAGGAATCGGTCTGTGAACCAATCTTTTCGGACACAGGGCTCGAAGCTGGTTTGTTGGAAATAGAAGCGCTCCCAGGTACAGGGGGAGTGGTCGCCTTTGCAAATGACTTAATGATAATTGTTGGAGCCAAGTCAAGATTGGAGCTAGAGGTCAAGAGTGATGCGGTTCTCGCTGGGCTGACCTCTTGGTGCCAGAAAGTGAAATAAATTTTGGCACCTGCGAATACGACGTATATGCTGTTCAAGGGAGCACTGGAAAGAGACCCTATGATAAGGATTGTCAGAAAAGTGATTAGACGAAGTGTAAATACCAGATATCTGGGAGTTACGTTGGATTAAAAGTGCGGCTTCATGATGCACGTGGAGAATATATATGGAAGTGCCTTAAGGCTAATGAACAATATTATTAACATAGGGCAGAGTTGGTTTGGACTGCCCAAGTTTTGTATACGTATTTACCATCTAGCCTTATTAGTCTCCACTGTGGGTTATGGGTCCAGCGATTGGGCATACCGGCTAAAACTGGTACGGGTTAAATGTAAGATCCATAGCCTACAGAGAAGTATTCTTTTAAGGCTATCCGGAGCCTATATAACAGTTACGACCAATTTATTGGGTGTGGCCCTAGGTATCTGACCACTAGACCTAGAAATAAGGAAGAGAGCGGCTATGTACTGGCTACGAGAAAGGGAGTTAGACAAGGTTGCTAAACTGATAAGGGAAGAAGTAATTAATGGTATTCAGGGGAGGGAAGCATTGCTGAACGAGTGACAGACAGAATGGAACCAAATCACAACTGGGAGGAGAACTTAACAACTCTTTCCCGATGTCAGAGATCGACTAAAACTAGATATTTTATAGCCTTTCCCTGGAATAGTTATCTTAATCACCAGCCATGGGCCGTGCAGGGCTGTTCTCTACCTAAAACGCTTAACAGAAGAAACGCTATGCTAATGCGGAGGGGAGGCTATCACCAAACACTTCGTACTGGAATGCCAACTAACGGTAAAATAGAGGGAAAGAATGCAATTTCCATTACAGGCCGGCACAATTTATCATATCTTGCGTGACGTGTATAGGTGGGGTTTCCTAGATACAATCACGAATGACGTGTCAATGAGATAAAAAAGATATATATATAGAGAGAGAGAGCAGACATGAAGACTAGGAGACAGGTTATACAAGAAGAACAAATGGAAGACAGACAAGGTAGTGAGACCAGTGACTACAGTGACACTACAAAAGGTGACGACTTGACATCAGAGACAGAATCAAAAGACATACTTGTAATCTGGAACCAAGATTTAGATGAGACAAAACATAGATCTTACCGGCTGGCAGAGTAGAATGGGACGAGGAACTCCAGATCATCCGGAGCCCAGCTGAGAAAGGCTCCCTTAGGATGCCAGTAGTGAAAGCTGCTGATGGACCTGAGGCAGCTGAGCTACCAGCTGGGAATTAGAGGAATCGAATAATATCAAGACACGTAGGAAGAAAACCCTCAACTCGCATGGTCTGGCCCACTTGACAACAAGTTAGGTGCTGAGCTAGGGCGGTGTGGATTCTGGTTCGTCAAGGTTTTTTCATTGACTGTTATCAGTATATGAAGAGACAAGGAAGAATATTAAGATGCTCTGCGGTCGCCGAGTTGCAAGATATGTATTAGGTTAAGTTAGTTTTAGTTTATATTTTCTTATGTTGTTTCATGTTTAGTTTTAGGTCCAAGGTCTTAGCTGGAGGTGAGTGGAGCAACATTTCTGGTAGGGAGCCTCCCCAGGTGTTGGATAGGGGGATTCTCACCCCCGCTGGGGTTTGCACCGATCCGGGGAATACTAGATCAGGGAGCGGCGGGACACCCAGCGGTGTAGGGTACCGGGTGCGTAAAATACCCGAGGAGGACTGCCTAGTGGGATAAAATTAGATGGGGAAATAGGGACACTTAGATTAGGAGCTATAATCAACATCAAAATAAGTAATATGATTGTAAATTGTATAAAATAGTAATTAGTGGTGGTAGAGAAACAATGTAACATGGCTCCTGAGTTACAGTATAGGCCTCAGGACAGAAAGTAATGAAAAATAAATAAATATACTTCCTATAAATATAACCTTCCTAATTCCTAAAACCATCAGCGTAGTAAGTAAATAAGTGTATAACCGCCACAGGTGTTATGACACGATACTAAAAAAAGGACAAGTATAAGACAGTATGACTACTGCTAAAGAATATAAGTCCTTAGAGCTTTTATTGTATGGTAGAGTGAAAAAATGTATTACAGATATTAGTGAATTCCCTTGATTTTATTACCATGGAATGGATTCACATTAAAATTGTTGTTAATCTTTATAGTCATTTAGGACAGAACATGGGCCTATGGGCCTATTTATTATATTGTAGACAGGTGTGTTTTATGTCAGGTTATATTTAGAGAAATTAATCAAAGTAAGATCTGAAAGAGTAGAGGAAATCTCCAGCATGGATTCCAATTTAGAATCCCCATGCTCCAGTTATATATGCCAAAGTTAGCAACAAAACCTGACCTCTCATATTAGATATGGGCACATAAATAAATAATTGATAGTTTAACTAATGGTGTATTAACGATTATATTGTATTTCTACTTTTTCATAAAGAAAAAACAATGCAAACATGAAAATTTCCATCGTCAAGATTATGATAGATCATTTAGATTTCTGTGATCCTTAGCTATATGCAGACAAAACCGTCTCGATAGATTTAATTTAAAATTAACAATTAATTATTTATATGCTACATAGCCATACCTCGAAGCTAAATAGTGTTTTGTAACTTGACCCTAAAATTAAGGTGGTATGGAAGGTAATGCTAATAAAACCCTGCATGTTTGCAGTTTTTATGGCAAATTAATTTTCTGACCAAAATAATTAATATATTGCTCTAGTAAAAACCTATAATTTAATTATTTTCACATTGTGACCTCAAAATTTCTTGAATATCTGTCAAGTGTTTCCTGAAATTTAATGACAATTTTTCTTTTCATTTAAAAAGTGTTTCATCTAATGCCGCTATGCTCATGATGGCTATTCAGGAACTGAAGACATCTAATCTTTATGTCTGTACAGGAGCAATATTTTATTTATTTTGACCAAAAATAAGTTTTGTTATAAGAACAACATAAACACAAACCCTTTATTACGTCCCCTTCTATCTCACATTAAGATTAAGGGCAAATTACTAATGAATGGCTGTTTTAAATTACAAATTTTTGAGTGTATTTTTTAACGATTTGGTTCTCAATGAATATCAGGAGAGTATTTATTATCATTATTAACAATGAAAACACGTTTTTGTTTATCTTAAAACAATAATGTATGTGATGTTAGTTTAGTTTACTTTACTATTGAACCATTTTTCAAAATTTTAAAATGGCTGAAACAATTTTGTTAAAACATATATATTAAAAATCATCCAAGAAATAGATTACCAATGCATGTTTCCACGAGAAAAAAAACTAGATATAAATTATTAAAAACCATATTTTTTCTTCTTAAGCACCATAGATTATAGAAAAAAGAATTTACGGTTGTGTCTTGCAATTTTTATTTAATTTTTTATTTATTTTAGAATTCAAATTTTTTTTCTTAGATAACCTTGGCGTATCGCTGAATGACTGTCTGACTCACTTAAACATAAAGCTATGGCATAAGCTCCAGGATCTTATAGATGAAAAAAAAGGGCTATGGTAATAGGGCGTCCTATATATATAAAAAAAACTACATCGATACAGGAGCTAGAAGTAACAACGACAATGCGAAGACGAACTGTAGTGTGACGAACGATATGACAATACGGCGTGACTATTGGTTTCTTTTTGGCGGGTTCTCAGTTCTGAAAAGGGGTAACTCGCGTTGTGTTATATAATGGCTTGGACTGTTGTACGGAATAAAAAAAGTGTTTAGCTGAGTCATTTTAATCTTAGCTTGAGCAGCTATTTCCAACTAGCTACGTACACCTTGTTAAAGTTTCGCACGGACTCTTTAGTAGGTGTGACTACTTTATTAGGGTTGGTCAGATGTTGTAGAGTTTATTAGAGATTGATATCTGATCCATAGTAATATGATATAAACGTTTATTATAATAATAATAATACAAACACATTTATTTGTAGTCAGCATTCTAATACATTATGAGTGTTATTTTGTGTGTTGATAATAGATATCCAAATTTAAAAAAAATCTTCGGGGACATATGAGATAAGGTGTCACTCTGGTGAAAGACTTGACGACCTATGACGGCAAGATTATAGTTTGAATCCATGTTGGGTGTACAAAGGGTTAATTATCCTAAATTATTTTTCACTCTCCCTCCACACAAATGTGGCTACACTATCTCTAAACTGAACCTTACCCATCCCAAACACATTATAATAATTAGAAAAAGGGCAGAGGAAGAGTACAGTGGTAACTTTGTATAAATATATATATAAATATAATGCTAAGTTTTTTGTGAAATTTGTATCCTTGCACATATTTTCATGATAAGATTTTGGAAGATTAAAAAAAAAAAATTACCAGCAATATTTGGAAGATTCTACCAAAAAATTAAGAATTCAAACACAGGTCACAAAAATATATTTTCTTTATTTTTTTTCCTTTCTCTTTGTTTGATGGTAGCTTGGGGAGTCCTCTATCACGACATGTTTCGGTGTTATTATTGATATTGTGAGACTTTTATGATCTATTTACATGTAAAACCTCAAAATCTTCACACAAAATTTCCTGTAGGATTTATTTAACAAAATATCATATCTTTATCATAAATATGACCTGAAGATGGTTTAACACCAACAATAACACCGAAACATGTCGTCAAAGAAGGCTGATCTACGATAATATAAGGAGAATGGAATAGAATTCAAAATAAGGAAAATATAATTGTATATTTTATTAATCCATAACAAATCAAATAATAACACTATTAAAAATTGTTAATAAGTGGTAAAAATAATTATGGTTCATAATTTTTTTTTGTAGGTCAATATTATGTTGATGAATTAACCAACTATATCTTTGGCCTACGGTGAAAACTGATAGAGTTGGCCTTTGGGATGAAAAATGCTGGGCCTTACTGTATTAATTCAAATTATCTACATGTGATACGTTTGATCGATAGTTTAAATACTTATGAAATACTACTACCAATAAAATAGAGCGATATCAATGTTGACTTAAAATTTAAATATATATATATATATATGTACATTATTTTAAAAAGCCTTTCCAACCCGAATCCTAATATGAATCAAACTGGTCCACCAAATTTCCCAAACAGGTTCAAATTTACACCATCAGATTGGGTTTATAATTATATGACTGAATTACACTGTTGGGTTTAGTTGGCCTTAATTATTAGAGTTCACAATTAAGTGAGAAGGGTTTGGGTGGTTAGGTAGACGTGAGGGGAGGTTGGATGGACGTGCACACAAAATAAAAGTGTGTGGTTAATAAAAGTGTGCGGTTAAGACCTCACATATTATAGTGTGATGATGCCTCACACACACACACACACGAGTGATGTTTAGGTACAGCATTCAGTACAGGGCAACTTACCCCGCTTCGGGGACCACATGGTTTAAAGCGTCACTCTCGCAATAGACTTAGATTACCGATGATGAGATCATTATTCGATCCTTGTTGGGTGTAATAAACATGTTTTTTCCTTAATGGTTTTCAACACGTTACTTCCATGCAAGTACGAATACACTTCCTATACATTAAAACTTTCTCCAACCTAATCCATATTGGCAAAGTAACTAACAACACGCTTTGGAGTCACTCTCGAAAAAGACTAGACTGTCGATAAGGGAGAGATTCCGTGACTTTTCTTTAATGGTTTTCCAATTTCCTTCACAAAAAAATGCTGCTTCACCTATTTTAAGTTCAAACTTAATTAACTCTACTACATTAGCATGATACGCTTTTATATCGAGATTTTAGTAAGACGTGGTGACACATAAAATACCTATCTTATAGAATATGTTAGAAAACTAGTAAATATCATAGAAACTCGTACATAGTTTTGTTGTTGAGCAGGTCATGCATGGTTTTCTATAATTTTTTATGTTCGGACGTATGTGTAAAGGAGATATGAGTAATCATTTATTAGAAAATTAAAAACTAAATTCCTCGTTTTTCAACCAAATAAAATTATTAATATCTTAATCTTTCCGGTGATATTTTTTTATTTCTCTCTTGAAAGTGTATATTCTTGACAGACCCGTTATCTACCTATTTTATAGGTCTAAATTGACCAAGAAGGACTTTAGTAGGAATGTGTACACTTGAATATTTGCAACCGTTATTGAAACTAAATTTTTTACCGGAAGTGAGAAAGGTCACCCCTCTGCCATACGCCTCTCCCAATCCCAACAAAAGCATCTATGGAACCGCTGGGGCTATGGGGCCCATCTTTAAGTAGGGGGTACGCTTTGAGACCTTACCCAAGAACATCCCCTCCACGAGACGCATATATGGAACCGCTGGGGCTATGGGGCCCATCTTTAAGTAGGGGGTACGCCTTGAGACCTTACCCAAGAAAATCTCCTCTAACCCCCCTCCCCCCGCCCCCACCCCCCACCCCCCCAGACGCATATATGGAACCATTGGGGCTATGGGGGCCATCTTTAGGTAGGGGTACGCCTTGAGACCTTACCCAAGAAAATCCCCTCTAAACCTCCCCGCCCCAGGCGTAAATATGTAACCACTGGGGCTCTGCGCGAAATTGTAAAAATAATGTTTTCCCTACTGAAGTTATTGTCAACACTTCGTAAATATGAAGGCATCATGTATCTACTATAATTTTTCTATTTGTAAATCAAGTTTATTTAAAACTAAAATTGACTTCTATTTGTGTTTTATTGATTTGAGAAAAATATGTATATTCTTTAACTTGTAGATTATAAAAGGTCTTTATTAAATAAAATAAAGGAAATTCACACAAATTTACTTGTAGTTAAGGGGAAGCTATATTTAGGAAGATACCTCCCCAGAATAAGAAAGCATAATTTACAGCCCAATTCACCAACAACTGGCATCGCAGTTAAATGAAGAAATATCTAATTAGAACACGTGACCACCAATGCGCGTAAGCATTAATAAATTGTATTTTATAAACATATTCTTGTGTAAGGACTGCCTTGAATTGTTTCAAATTTTAAATGGACTTTTTTTGAAGCCACGTTTAACTACCAGTTTGGTTTATACGCTTATATACTAACTACATTAATAATTTAAGGAATGAGGGAAGTAACATTTGGAGGAAGTAAGCCACATCTATGTGGAGGGAGAGTGGATTTTTATTTTGGAAAAACTACCCTCAATGAACCCAGCCAAGATTCAAACCTCAATCTCCCCGTCATTGGTAGTGTCGTCTACTTCGATAGTGACGCCTTAATCCGAGCAGCCACTGAAGATGGTAATTAAATTATTAATTTTTAAGTTCCTTAGGCCTAAACACAAACAGTTTTATATGAAGGATTTTTTTTAATCAGAAACCAAAATAACATGATTACTTATCTTATATTAGGGTAGTAGATATTACTCTAGGTATAATTTCTATCGTTATTTCTTTAGAAGTTTCTCTACTGAATTAGGTACTAAAACGTCGCAAATGTGTAAGGCGTTTCGCAACTATAAATAGTTTCTCACTTGACAGGTTTCATTTCAAACTGGTATTGAGACACTAATGGACGTTATGATTATCTTGTGTAGCTTTTACACTAAGAGGTTGTTCTGCTGCAATAAAGGTAGGAGAATGTGAAAGGAATTTAGTGCATGGATAATGTACAGGGGGTTAAAATAAAGAAGTTCAGAACCTTAAGATCTTGTATTACTCATTAAAATGATAAATAACGTCTTAGTAAACATAGGTATGCCCATAATTTCACCCAATGTTTCAGGCAATTCTGTCTTTCAAGATTATTATTATTATTATTATTAACACCACGTCTTACTACCTGTTCGGGTTATACGCACTTACGATAATGTGTAATGGTAGGGTGATTGTGAGATGAAATGAAGGACCTACAGCTTAACATGGAATCCAAACCACGGTGGAGGCCTGGCATTCCCCACATTCACAAGTTGTGATTAATGCACATCTTGTCAGAGTAGAAGGCAGGGTTTGGTAATCAGATAAATCTTTGCCGGGACCGAGGATTGAACCCCAGCCACCAGCATAGAAGTCTGACACCTTACCCCTAGACCGCCAGGTCACCGACCTTTCAAGATTAAAAATAAATTGTATGTTGGTGCACCGCATAGATTTTCTCTCACGCTTATCTTAAAATAGACATTAACTAAAAATTCATATGATTTGAATTAACAAACAATAAGTCAAGATGTGCAACACCTAATAAAATGCCGAAAGTTTCCACCGGAAGTCGAGATTTTAATACGAAGTGTTGACCCTTGTGGACCCAATAATTCTTTTCTAACGGTCCAAACATACAGATGAGATAATTTATTCTCTAAAAGTAAAATTATAAAATTTTAAATCTTTGGATCAAAAAATATTTTACATAGGCATAGTGAAATTTAGGCTTGAGTTTGCTAATGTGTATTATTTCATTACTGTATGTATTACGAGTTTTGAGTAAATATCTTCATTTTTAAACAATTGAGTGAGAAAGTCCGTGCGGAGTTCCATACCCTTTATTTTTATTACCGAAAGAAAAAAATCGCTTCTTTCTCTGTATGAGTTTGCTTGCTAAGACTTTTTTACTCATTTTAATGAGTACTACAATATCCTGTATATCATTTAAATTCAGGTGCCATTAGTCCTTACAAGACCCTAAAATAATAAAATTATAAATTGGTTCAATTTTCGGAGGAAAAACTTGTTTCCAGAGATTGGATTTTAAGACTTTTATGTTTAAAAAATAAGTGATTAGTAAAAGATCTAAATCAACAAATGGTGTAATATACGGTCCTATTTTGTATAGGATACGCCTTTTAGAAAATTAAAAAAAATTTGTTTGTGGCCACAAATGATAATATTTTACAATATTATTAGTATTGTATTATAAGTAAATCATTGATCAAAAGTGAGAGCTAGCTATCGATTGACACTCTGCATCTGAGTACCTGAAAATAACCTATGGGTGTCAGATTAGGTTCTTCCTAAGAAGAATGGGCTATACCTATTCTCTTCTCTCATTGGTGGATACGTGTGCCTAGGTATCAACCGTGTTTATTAAGATTGTCTAGGGAAGGGGATTGTAGTTCTAAACCCTGGTAGATGTAACATAAGTATTCTTATTCTCTAAATGGATTTGAACTCTACTGCCACGGAAATTATAATATATTTCCTCTCAATTTACCTTGATTATTCCTATAAAATTAGTGTAAAAATTAAGATATCTTGAAAGGGTCGTAGGACACAAAGAATCATTAAATATAAACACAAGTCCACACTTTTTTTAAAATATTTAATACACATTGGAATTTTGGTCACTCCATTCGTTACAAACAGATAATCATTAAACATTCTAGAAAACATTATAAAATAATAGTTGAAAGTAAGGATTTAAGACAAAGATAGTTTGAACAAGAAAATTATAAAATTAATTAATAATTCAAGCATTTAGTAAAGTGGTTGATGTATTTATTGAAATTGACAAGAACTAAAATGTACAATGTTAATCAGATTTAAAAAAAGAAATAGTGTATGATCCGAACAATTATCTAAAATTACAAAGCATCATCAACTAAAATCTAGTGCTCA
Organism: Timema shepardi; assembly: GCA_902151425.1. NCBI lineage: Eukaryota > Metazoa > Arthropoda > Insecta > Phasmatodea > Timematidae > Timema > Timema shepardi. The sequence goes on along the minus strand of CABFVX010000038.1, from coordinate 240,395 downwards.
AGCAAGTTGATGAATAATCTTAAAACATATGATGACACATTAAAATATGAATACAAAAATATAATATGTAATACAATATTTCAAACCCAAATCTGGACTTAAGAAAATTGTTCTTATCACGTTAAATTTTATATTATATTTTTTTATTGATTAAGTTTAGAGTACGAAGAGTTTCATGGTAAAAGAGTACCATGTTTCACCGTTCAGTCGATACGCTTTATAGCTTAAGCTATCTTGTAAGACATACATGATATAACTTGTTCCTTCATTAAGCATAAGCTACATATGTAGGTAAAAGAAAGATGTATCGTCACAATCGTGTCTCGATTACTTTCTAATGGAGGAAGAAGATTTAATGGCAACAGGTACATCCGCCATTAGGTACCAGCGTGACCTGTTCTCTAAACTTTGAATTTCTCTTTTGCTGATCAGAATGTCAAGCAAATAGGTTTAAAAATACACATTATGGTTTTATATATTTGATTTATTTTTCTAATAATAATAATAATAATAATAATAACGCAAGCCTGAAATACCTAGTTTGTAGTCCAATAGTGAAAAGCTTGTGAATGTGGGGAATGCCAGGCCTCCACCGTGGTTCGGATTCCACGTTAAACTTGTAGGTCCTCCATTTCATCTCACAATCACCCTACCATTACACATTAGTGTAAGTGCGTATAGCCCGAATGGGTAGTAAGACGCGGTCCTAATAATAATAATAATAATAGTGAAAAGATTAGCCAGTACTAAAGTACCGTTACCCAGGGGCTGCACAAATGTACTAATCGTACATTATTTCCGTGAAGGCTCTTTCCATGTCCCGAAGAGATGAGATGATGGCGATGATGATTATGTGTAACCTTACTTAAACCTAAATAACCAAACCCTGGTAGTCGTTGGGTAGTTCCTCTTTCACGAAAAATACCCAAGTTACCAGCCATGAATCGAACCTGGGACCCCCAGACTCATAGCCAGGTGCACTAACCACCAAACCATGGGACCGGCTATTTTGTTTATTGAAATAATTTCACTCCTCTCATTCAATGATGTGAACTATATAACGAATATATAATATTTAGCACCACGTCTTACTGCCCATGTGGAGTATAGGATTATGTAATAAATACGCTAATGGGTTAGGGGTGAATACGATTCAATTTAGAGAAAGTGTACCTAAATTTGTGTAGGATGAGTGTGGAGAATCATTTAGGCAAAATCCTAAGGTCACCCAACCGGGATTAGAACTCCGGTCTGCCCGTTATCAACAATCTAGTATTAATTGAAATGAATGCCTCAGACCATTAGACTTCCGAAGTAGATTTCACCTCGTTAGAGAGCGAATTCCCGACCATCCAATTCGTATCCAAACGTTCTCATGCCCGTTACTAAATAATTATTAAATCAACCAACATTGGTGGTAACGAGGGTTTAACGTCACAAGTTAGTTTATTCTGACCCACCTCGGTGGCGTATTTAGCTAACGCACTTGTTTCGTTTTGAGCTAGACTGCCGATTACGGGGAGATCGAGGTTAGAATCTCAGTCGGTTGAACTGGGGCGGTTTTTCAAAAATTGTTTTTCTCTCTCCTTACACGTAAATGTGTGTACATTTCCTCTAATCATAGCCTTCCTTATCCTTAAAACCATTAGAGTAGTATGTACATAAGTACACAGCCCAAACGGATATTAAGACTAGGTTTTTTTTTATAAAGGAAGTTTGTTTGTAGTTACAACATTGTAATAACTTTTGACGGTGACCTGGTGGTCTAGGGGTAAGGTGTCAGACTTCTATGCTGGTGGCCGGAGATCAATCCTCGGTCCGGGCACAGATTTATCGGATTCGGATCGGTTCGGATTCCACGTTAAACTGTAGGTCCTCCATTTCATCTCACAATCACCCAACCACTACACATTAGCGTAACTGCGTATAACCCGAACGGGTAGTAAGACGCGGTGCTAATAATAATAATAATAATAATAATAATAATAATAATAATAATAGTAGTAATAATAACTTTTGACCATTCCCTTCGTGATCATAATATTTTTTTTTTCAAATATCTATGAATGAAAATAACAAATAATATTCTTCATAAAATCGTTTAACACAATTGAACAAAATCAAAGACAAATACAACCCAAAATAAATAAAGTGAAGGAGTTTCTTACCTCAACATTCGAGAATACTTTGATGATTTGTTCGGGCATGACTGGTGACGTCACGCCAACCCTACAGATCGCACCCACAGTCGTACCAACAACACTTCACCAGCACACGATTATTCACTTATCACTGGTAATCCCTAAAGTAATGGCTATCATCCTCATGCTTCATGTCAAGTTCGTTAATAATAATTATTTAATAGATTACATTTGTGATTCGAACGATAGTCACTTGAGCTGTGAACTACTGCACTGTATTTGATCGATACAAACGTTTTGGTTCAGTCACTCTCAATAAACACACTCTAAATTGGGTTTAATTTAAAAAAAGGGAATATTAATTTAATAGAACGATTTAAATAATAAATGTATATTATTACTATTATTATTAGCACCGCGTCTTACTACCCGTTTGGGTTATACGCACTTACGCTAATGTGTAATGATAGGGTGATTGTGAGATGAAATGAAGGACCTACAGTTTAACGTGGGATCCGAACCACGGTGGAGGCCTGGCACTCCCAACATTCACAAGATGTCTTGTCAGAGGTGAAGGAAGGGTTTGGTAATCAGATAAATATGTGCCGGGACCGAGGATTGAACCCCGGCCGCCAGCACAGAAGTCTGACACCTTACCCCTAGACCACCAGGTCACCTACAATAAATGTATAAACATTAGCTAAAGATATAATTATTTTGTTTTCTTAAACTAGTTTTACTTTATTCAAATACAAATAATAAATAGTAAATATTATAAAAAATACTGTTCTTTAAACGACTGATTAAAATGTATTCGATATTTTTGTTGTATCTGCAAATTATTTATAAAATCACATTTTTTTTTAAAATTCTAGAAACTTTCTGATATATTATTTTTCACTGTATAACTTTAATACTTTATTCAAATATTGAATTTATTACTATAGGAAGATGTTAATTCTAACTTTTAAGTGAAATATATTATTTTAATCACCAGTTTAACTTTTTACTGTGGTGATATTACAAATAAGTTTAACTTTAACCGTATGAATCAGGCCAAGCAACGTCTAATCGAATTCATAAACACCTGCGGATGAAAAAGGGTATAAAAACACGTTCGAACTCATTCTATTGAATAAAACCTGACCAAAGTGAAAGTATAAGACATAGCTGATGACCAACTGCATCGGTAGGAATGCTGTCTTTTGAGTTCGCTTTCAGACAAGGTAGATGGTTGGGAGGGGGGGGGGAAGGGGGGGTTAGCCTGGGTACCGTTACTTGGATGAAACGGACAATGCGACCAACTTTCGGTGTAGACTGTAAACCTACATACAGCCTTAGGAAATACATGTCTGCTGATCGTAAAATTAATAACAGCCCCATTTCATGTCCCAACATAATGACAAGTCACGTGTTCTTAAATTCGTAGATGGTGATATAAAACTTAATTGTGAGCCAAATGCATTGATGGGAATCCTAAATGACCATAGAATTTTGATATAGAAAATCACGTAAATGATTATTCCTGCACTGATGATTTGTAGTTTAATAAAATATTAAATGTATTCTTCAATTTGTAATTCATTTAGAAGATATCTCAGAGTGAATATGTTTACTCTATTTAGTAAGTAGCTTATTAAATTCATCTCCGTAGCTCACTCGGTATCGTGTCTGCCTACTGAGATAATGCTCCCTGGTTTAATTACCGTCACGACAGAAAATGTATCATAGATGAAAATATGGGTTTACACTTTCACATTGATAAATTAACGGCCGGGGACTGCGTGTTGTGCTTGTCCTAGTCTTAAGATAGGTTATAAGCCATACGAAGCTATTACAGGCCTAGAAAGCCGGTAGTGGAAAATATATGGCTTGAATAAAAAACTGACCCAATCCACAGGCTGGAAACGGTATTAGATGTAAAAATAATATCGGAATCTTATTCAATTTATTGATTTAATGGTTCCGCATCCTAAGGCATATGAGATTTGGATCTAATTAGTTTACTATTTCATAATAAGATAAATGTACACCAATAATCTGACCATATTGTTTAGGAATAGTTGCCATTTTAAAACCCCTTTACCTTGAACTTTTACTACAATAGACGTTAAATCTCACAGTAATATGATAACAAGATTATCTGCTATAAAATGATTAAATAGCTTTTAGTAAGCGAAATGTTTTTATAAATAGGCCTACATTTATTCTGTGTCTACAGAATTTTGGCTTTTTTATTTAATTGGGAATTTAAAACAGCTAATCGGTGATATCAAACAATATTTTTATCGAACTTTATATCCATTTTAAAGTCATGGTATGGAAAACATGTTATATTATTACTCAAACTTTAATATATATTATATAATATATATAATAAATATATATATATTCGATTCTAGATCAGAGAACACAACAAATAACAGTAAATATTCAAACTTTATAAATATTTAAAGGTTTCCATTTAATTGAACAAAATAGATTCACAGTGAAACATATATATATATATATATATATATAATTCATAAAAGGATTATCAGGCCTATTAATTGGTGAAATTAGATGTTTTGAATCAATAATCAACAGTAAATCTGACATGAATAAATAGTTCATGAAAATAATGCTACGAGGCAATTACCACAATTCGATAACAAAATATCTTCTAAGTTTGCTTATTAATAGCAACACTTGTTCAATTAATAGAATCAGGAGCGTTACAATAAAAACCTTCAGGGACGACTTGTAAGCTGTTGCCAGGGTGAGCTGGGCTTGACAAGAGTTTTCTTGTAAACTATTACCCCTCTCACAAATTATTTGACCAACAAAAAACACGTAATTGTGTAATAAAAATTTATGTTTGTTTATTGGCTATAAAGGTAAAGTTTTATACTGAATGGAGAGGGAAACAATTCTTTAGTACAGTCACTGTCAGTTATTGTTGGCCTTGGCAAAAATAAACTATCCTGATTTCCTACCTTCCCCCTCACAGTTCACCTATCTAAAAACCATATTACCTTGATATTGATGGTACAAGATATGCGTCTTTATGATGTATATAAGCTCCTCGTCATGGAATTTTTGCAAGAGTTAATTTTAACTTAACCTTCAATGACAAATTATGCTTGATCTAGAAGCACAGAACTAAACGCTACTGTTATATAATAAGTCTTTTGACTGACAGTTTTAATTTCAATGACAATAAAAATAATCATTAACGTATTACCGAGGAGAATACATACAAGTATATCAAAGAAGTATATTTTATAAATAAATAAATTGTTTGTAAAATTCACAATTATTTTATCTGATATCGTTACGGATTTTTAAATTCCTTCACAATAGAAATTCATAGAATATATATATATATATATATATATATAT
>CABFVX010000038.1:166816-218198 GCA_902151425.1 Timema shepardi | reverse complement strand
GGTTATACGCACTTACGCTAATGTGTAATGGTAGGGTGATTGTGAGATGAAATGGAGGACCTACAGTTTAACGTGGAATCCTAACCACGGTGGAGGCCTGTCATTCCTCACATTCACAAGATGTCTTGTCAGAGGTGAAGGAAGGGTTTGGTAATCAAATAAATCTGTGCCGGGACAAGACGCGGTGTTAATAATAATAATAATAATAATAATAATAACATATGATTTGCTAAAATAAATAATAACAGTTTTATTATAAATATAGTTCAACTTTCCACACGTGGTAACTTAAACAGTTGTTAAATATCTGCCATTAGCATAAAATATTGAATGAGAAACTTTTTAAAAGAGAGAAAATGTTATCATTAAAATCCACGACACCCCTGACAGATATTCAACAACTGTTGAGGTCACTATGAGAATAATATTAAACACTATTTATATACTTGAGAATTATTTGATTTATTTTGGCCAAAAAGAGGTTTTCTATAAAAACTGCAAAAACACTTACCTTTTTTTCGCGTTCGTTACATCCTCACCTTAAACGGTGCCCGGATACAAAATGTCATCAAAATCGGTAGCGCTAATTTCAAGAAAATAAATTTGATCTGTTTTTGCCTTAAACTACCCTTAGTTTTAGGGTCGGATAATTAATTCTGAAAAATCCTCGGGGGAACCTTATGGCAATCCTAAATATAAAATTTTATCCGAATCGGTAAAATAATTTCAGATCAAGGACGAGATATAATCTTACGGTATCAGAAAAACCACTTCTTCAATTTCACGTGATCATAAAACTTCAACATTTATCAAAATATATGAGTTTGATTTATTTATTTTTGACGATCACAATACTTCTCTTTCAAAAAGGTTGAGAAAAAGTATCAATAAATATGATTAGTTAGGGTTCCAACCGGGAATTGATCAGGTTCTGCCAACCTTTAGGTTAACTTCTCTCATCACAAGGTCACAGAGTCGGCTAGCTATTAAACTTGAGGTTATGATAGCTTTATACACTTGTCCAACACTATATTTTTCTCTGTGTACTTCTAGGCAACAATAGTGGGTTTCTGAATTGTTAGTATGTCAGACATTGTATGTTATTTACACCTTGTTTTATCTTCCAAGTCATACATTGGCTTCTTACAAAAAATGTGTGAACGAACAACTTGAATCCTTGACCCCATGCTAGTAGCTTCTTGAATCATAACTAGTTATGTCCAAGAATGTTGTTATATGTACAGTACTGGTCACAAAAAGTGGCCGGTTTGCATAACAGACCTAGCCTGTGAACGAACTTTTTTTTAAAAACAGTATAGTAGGCCTATACTATTTTAACAATAATTTTTAAAACTTTTATTCCTTCTGAGAGGAAAAAAGTACCAAAATATTGAACAAATAGATTAAAGAGATTTTGATCTGCTTCGATTGTTGAATTTTTGAAACCAAACTGAACTGCCAATGATGGGGATCCATTGGTTCACTTACCAGTCCGGTGTAATGCGGGTGATTTTTCCTATATGGTTTACCACTCTCTCTCTCTCCACGAAAATTAGGGTATATTTATTTTAAATTTAACCCATCTAATGCCAGGCTCATAAGTTTAAATATGTGGATAAAACTAGAAGTTTTACATAAATATTAGGCACTTGCTTTTGATTGTTTCTCAAGAACACTCGAGAAAATCGTGATTCACAAAACGGTCGAGAAATATATTCAAGTCACGTACTCGTTATTACGAAAGTGTACTTAGTTCTCTTCCAACACTTTGATATTATTAAGATGGTTTTTTTATTTTCGTAAAAAGAAAGTGTCCCATCGCGTTTAATATTCTTTACGCCCCGTTCATCCGTTACATCCTTTAAGAAGTATATTTACGTCGCAACAGGATCCGCTTTTGTCTATGGTGTTTCAATGAAGTCATAACAAAACATCCATGTGCGATGTTTAATGTTCGAGAATTTTTTTGTGTAAAGGTAGCGTGGTTTACTGGTCACGCATAATAAACTATGACCCCTTGCATCAAAATGTACTCGCACACATTAAGATGTCGGGAGTTATCGTAACCATCTTATCAACAGCAGGGGTGCCTCCTGGGAATTGCCTCAGGAATGCCTCAAGTGCAAGGATTACACACTTAACTGACCAACTTGTTTGTTATCACCGGATAGTAACATACAGGTTTAACTTTTCTTTTAACACCACGTCTTACTATCCGGTGGGGTTATACGCTTATGTACCGATTACTCTTTGGTTTTAGGGATAAATAAGAGTGGCTAGAGAGGGCTGTTATGCCGTCGAGTATACAATACAAGATAATAGTGTTTTCTCAAACATACGTAGCAGAAAATTTCACATGTCCATTACAGACTTAGCCTTAATAAAAAAGTGAGGAATGGTGGGCTAAGTCAAAGGTATTGGGTTCAATACCCATGTACATATTTCAACTAAAATAAATTCAATTGCTTTTATTTTTATTATTATTATTATTATTATTATTATTATTATTAGCACCGCGTCTTACTACCCGTTCGGGTTGTACGCACTTACGCTAATGTGTAATGGTAGGGTGATTGTGAAATGTAATGAAGGACCTACAGTTTAACGTGGAATCCGAACCACGGTGGAGGCATGGCATTCCCAATTGCTTATAGATAAGAAGTTAAGGCACAACCTACTTAAAGAGAAGAATCCTCATATTATGGTATTTCTTATGGGAATGTTAGTTCTAAAATATAAAACTCTCTGGAACTAATTGACAGCTATATTCGAGTTTCTTGTAGTGATCCTTTAAAAATAAGACTTTATTTGCTAGAAAAATACTAAAGCGATGTCTCTAACCATTTACCCCAATCTCAGAAATGCTTGGTCTCATGTGAAGCGTCGTTTAAAACGAGATAATTTAAACTTTTCATGAATTGTTTATATTAGCTTTATTATTATTATTATTATTATTATTATTGTTTGATTTTAATATATTCAATAGCAAAATTTATTGCAAATTTGCCCTTGATAATGTAGGCATTCATATCCCTTCTCGGGCTTCTCGTGATCTAAAATTATTTTTTCTCAATAGCTCTTATAAGGCAAGCCCTATAGGTCGTTTTATTCATAGCACCAGTTCTAGATTTGTCGAATTCGAATTTTATCATAAAAGAAAAGCTAAATTCAGAGAGTTATTTAAGGAAATCATTTATCAATAATTTATCACCAAGAGGTTCTGCCTATAATAACTAAAATTTACAATATTTTTATTTATTTTTTGCATCTTGTTACTACTTTTAACCACTCTTATGTTTCTTGTTATTATTGTTATTTTTTATAATTATAATTATTAATTCCTTTCTTTTGTAAGTATCAATCATTATACAACATTATTTAGGCATTTTTGTTTATCTCATTTTCTCGTGTAAACGTATGTATTTGTAAGGTACTTGTGTACTTTCAGTGCTGGCCTGATATAGGTCCTACGACTGTTGGCCAGCACTATGATAAAGGATATTTAAATTGAAATTGAAATTGAAATTATTATTATCATGTGATCAGTCTCACGACAGGTCCATTCCTTTTGTCAGTGAACTTAGCCCTCCAATGCACCCTGTCCTCTGCCTCTTCCTTCAGCTCCCATAATTTTATTTTATTCCTTCAAGTCATCTAGTATTTGAGTCCTCCTTATTAAGTTTCTCTTTGCCTCAACATTTCCGTCTATGACGTCATGCAGAAAACAGTTCCTCCTAAGGATGTGTCAGACACAGTTAACTTTACAAAGAAGATTGTGAAAAAAAATAACTTGAAATGCTTTGTTTGGTCTTTAATTCTGGAGGAATATGTTAATATATTGAAAAAACAATGTTTGCCTAAATCATATTTTAAAAAAACTTTTCAAATAGCTCTGGACTTTTAGGATGTCTGCTACTGGTTTCAGTTTTCCGTCTATTATATAAAATATACATTGTTTTGTAATTTCATATGTTTTTATTTTATATTTAATTCTAGAAGTTAATTGATCTTATTATTGCCTATTTCCAAAAAATGTTAATTCCTTTTGATTTTTCTTAAATTAAAAAAAAAAAAATTAAACTCATTCAGTTAACTTCGAGAATGCCATTGAATTTCATCTCCCAAGAGTAAAATTGAACGTGATTAACATTCCCGGTCAAAGTCGTCTTTGCCTTGATAATTGCGACAGTAGAATAGCGTCACTTCCCAGGGATATTAAGGGCGACGTTTTGTATTCCTTGTATCAACTCGAGGCAGTTGGTAACTCTGCTAAAGTCAGGCCCAACGACAACACAAACAAGCGCCCCCCCCCCCTTTTTCACCCTAAACCTTCTAACCCCCACTTCTCCTTTAACGAGCTTAATTAGAGCTGCGCTTCTGGCTGCTTTTCTAACTAAACCGACAGGGAATTGAACGTTGTCACTTCTATCCCTCTCTCTCTCTTACTTACACATTATTACACAAATACTGATGCTAATCCTTGATTTGTTATAGTAACGCCACCTTTGACCACCGACTTTATTGAAAATTATTAGAAATCTGCATTTTAGAAATATTCCTTATTTTATTTAGTAAGTATTAAGTTCATTCATCATACGATGATACTTTCTTCTTTATAAATACAACAGTCCCCGTGGTGTAGGGGTCAATGGACCTGGATACGAATCTAGAGGTCCCAGGTTGGATTCCCAGCTGGTAACTTGGGTAATTTTCCCGAAAGGGGAACTACCCCAAAAGTCACCAAGGTTTGGTTAATTGGGTTTAAGTGTTTCCACTGGTTACACACCCTCATACTCACTATCACCATCATCTCATCTCATCTCATCGAGACATGGAAAGAGCCTCCACGGAAAGGATGTAGGATTTGTACATTCGGGCGTTCCCTGGGCGACAGTACACTAGTACCGGCTAACATTTCCACAAACTAGGCTACAAGTGATGTAGCCCAGACACGCAATATTATTATATTATTAATTACTGTATACACTACTAATTAAACAAACTAAATGTTCAATTTCAACAGTAATATATTTCCTCCTCACCATTGTGAAAACACAAGTTTCTAGTTTTCCAACAATGGGCTCTTTTTTTAAAACAAATTTTATTAGATCAATCAAAATTGATATATATTTATTTAATTCCTGGTCTAATTGAATATTTTTATTCCATGTTAATCATACCATCTTAATGTGATCATTTATGAGGAAACAATTTCGTTTCCTTGTGTTCAAGTGGTAAGGTAAACCTATAGGATTGACAAGCTTTAAATTCCAGGGTTGTGTTGACGGAGATAGTCACTATTTTAACTCAAGTTCATACTGATCACTGATTGAAAAATATATTGGTGGTGAGGATGTGTTCTTAGAGTAAGACGTTAGGTTAAGTTGGTTTGGAACATAGTTGGTATGTTTAAAAAATGCATGTTAGACACAAAAATGTTAGCCACCTTGAGTAATAACTAGTTTAAAAGAAGTTAACGCTATAGATAAAATACAATAACTCTATCATTTAAGTATATAACACTAAGGAAAACTACTTACTTAAAAGAGTGAGCTACATTATTCAAGATAGTGACATTATTTAGTAAAAAGATTGAGTAATATATTTCAGGAATGTGAAATTACTTAACCAACAGTGTGAATGATATTTTTGAGGGAATTAATATTATTTAGTGAAGGGACTGATCAATATAGGATTTGGCCAATTCGACATTGTTCAGTTATAAAAATTGAATAGCTTAAACCCAGCCCATGAATTTCCTATTGAAATCAATGATAAAAAATTACATTTAATTGAAATTTTAGAAGAAAATATTTGGCTGGTTCTAAGCTTATCCATTGTCAATTTTTTAGAGTTTGTACTCAATTCAAACCTGCTTTGACGATTTTATAAAATCCCTTCTAATGCCAAGAATGTCAAATGAAGTTACGAGCTATTGACGCAGAGTAAAAGAGAAAGCGCATAATTTTAAACTGGCGTTGAACGGTTGCCTAGAATAGGGGATGTTTTGGCTCGCCTTTCATTGCTTCCGTGTGAAAATGTAATGACGTAACGCCATGATTGATTTAAATCAAACATTATGGTATGCTAGTTTTTAAGCTATTAAATCTTGTGTCTAAATTTGTTTTATGTTTTTTGTATGTAAATTATATGTATGTTTGTTGTGTTTTATATAGCATTATATATAATACATCTTTTGTGTGTTTATTTGTAGAATATTTTGAAGTTATTGATTTACTATGTAACATATAGCTAGATACTTATAAAAATTGTTAATTCCAATTTTTGATAGTTTGAGTTTTTGTATGAATACCTTGGAATTTGAATTAAAAAAAGTTTTACCATATTTAAATAATATAAATTTAATTAATATAAGGAATAAGTTGTTTCTTTCAAGTATGAACATTTACATATATAGAAGAGGAAATTGTATTTTTGCGGCACAAAATATTTAAATCATAATTTCCTGCCAAATCAGTTGGAGTCGGCCATGGCAGTATTGGAGGATAAGTTGATACCTGAGAGAGGATCATGTAACTTCTCTAAATCGTCATAACATTAGGTAAGAACGATATTCAGGTCTACAAACCCTCACACATCTCGTTAGCGCACAAGGGTTGACTTACAAAAGCCTCCAAATCTCGAACCTCCTTCGCTGCACACATGTTGATTACATTTGAATTGAAGTGAAATTAAACCACTGTAGTTGCAGTACAAAGGTTGTTCATAAAGCTACGGAGTGTGTTTGATTACGTAGCTTTCCCTCTATTTTCAAACACAAAAATTAATATTTTAATCAAAGTTAATTACACTCATATTATATTAATTATATAATTTTATAAAAATATTCCTAATGAGTCATCTTACTAATATTTAATGTAAGAAACTATTGACTAGCAAATCACTCTCGTAGTATACCAGACTCCCGGGGATGGGAAAATTGGAGTTCGAATACTTGTTGGATGCTTCGTGTTATTTTACCAAATTGTTTATATCTATATGAAAATTAAGTTACATTTAATCTAATATTATAGAATACTCATTTCTGTTCCATTAGCGTAGTTACTATATTCGCATAACCTTAAAAGAGATTAAGATGTGCAAAAATATATATTATTATTATTATTATTATTAGCACCGCGTCTTACTACCCGTTCGAGTTATACGCACTTACGCTAATGTGTAATGGTAGAGTGATTGAGAGATGAAATGAAGGACCTACAGTTTAACGTGGAATCCGAACCACGGTTGAGGCCTGGCATTCCCCACATAAACAAGAAAAAATATATATAGATTTACAAATATATTAGTAAATACATTTTGTTTTTCATTTATTCTTGTTTAGTAGGAATTCGTAATGTATTTGAAAAATCAAAATAATACAGTAGTTTATAATGTAAGCCTATTAGTAATAACAAATAAATATATTCATTCACAATCTTTCCATTTGAGACACAAGCGCCATTTTAAAAGTCATTATTTAGTTAAAAGAACAGTAACTATCATATTCTGTTACTGTAATGTGTGTTTAGATGATGAATTTAAATCATATCTATAAATCTGTGATTCGATCCAAGGCTTGAGTACGACTATTTTCAGTGATGTGGTTTATACAATTCCTTTACAAAATAAGATAATTTTTGGTAAATAAAATTCATCTTTCTAATTCTAAGACCATAGATTAGGCCAGCCTATATGTTATAGTGGTCAGTATTTCTGGGTACTAACCTAGAAATATTGGGCTCGATTCCCAGTGGTAGGTTACTATAGGTATTTTTGCCTTTTAGGGCCACAATGGTCTTGTTTATTAGGTTTAAGATATGTGTAAGACTTCTACTGATACCAAATAATTATCATCATCATAATAAATACATCTCAGAGTAAAGTAGCCGTATCTACAGTGCGGCCCAAACTCAGAAGACTATTAGATATCCGCCAGTAGGACTGTTAACCTCCTCATGAGGCCGAGTTGAGCCCGTTTTAAGACCCACTGCTTCACAGAATATCTGTGACGAGGATCAAACCGGGGACTTCTGGATCTGTAGCAAAAAAATTCTGACCACAATACCACAGAGAAGGTTTTATCTATTATTATAAATACCTGAAATTATTTTGAAAAAATCCTAAAATCATGGGTCATTTAGAAATTCTACAATCCAGATTGTACTTTGTTCCATAAAATTAAGATAAACTAGTTTAGAGTTTGTTTAATGAAGTGGACCATGGGGGGGAAGAAAGAGGGAGAGAGGGGAGAGGGGAGAGGGTAGAAGAAGATTTGGTATACTAACAGATTACAAGAATGGAAAAAACTACAAAACGATGAGAACAGATTGAGCAGGATTTAGGAAAATAGAAGATGTCCAGTTGAATACTGTCTCAGGGTAGATTAAAAAAAGAAGAAGTTTCTAATGTACGTAGTTGAAAGTTGAGTAAAGTTTATAAACTTATTTAACGTGTCTCTTTGGTCTAGGAGGGGGTAAAATGTAAAATGGGATAGGAAGGGGGGAGGAAGAAGAATGGTCAAGCTAAGGGGGAAAGAGGATGAGAGTAGCGTGGTCATAACTGAAGGAAAATAGTTTTTAGAAAAATATGTGGGCTTGGTTTTGCAAAATATACTCTTGAGAAAACGTCATAAACATAAAAATTAGCATTGTCCACATAGCCTTATCTCCTTACAAATATCTTAACAAAACTACCACTATTGCTCTTTATATGTAATAAAGAAGATAATTTATCAAAATATATTAGACAAATAAAAAAAGACACATAATGGCAAAGATCTTTATAGGGTCCTGTTTTTTTGGCTGAATGCCCAGCTATTTTTGTTATAGCTTTATTTCCATTTTATATTGGCAGTACGATGTCAGTGAGATTCAGAGCTTCACAAATGACCTGCATTTTTTTGGAGTCATAAATTAAATCATATTTAAATTTTGACTTTATATATGAAACTAGCTCCAAGCCATTAAACAGTGACGTGTTCTGTATTTAAGCACAAATGCATGCGAACACCCAGTAGTTTGATTACAACTATATACTATTTTAGTTTTAAATAATTAATTAATCTATATAAAACTATTTGAAAATTTATTACCCTGAAAAATCAGGTTATTCTAGTGTGATTCCCGCTTTTCTGGTAAAATGTTGGCAATCGTGACGTGTACAAACACTAGAGATCAGTTATTGTATGCAGGTTGGCAGCACGGCGTGAAATATTGTTCTAGTTGAAGCACTAATACGCATGTGCGTGGCAGAATTACTGAGCTCTTATGGCAATATATCCTAAGAAATGAGCATATTTGTTGCTGTGAACATTTTATTTTCTCTACTAGCTCCTTCTTGTCTCATCATCTAAAGAAAAGTATCGATACTGTACTCATTTAAAGAATAGGAAGAAGACTATCAATACCATACTAGTATCGAAAGAAAAATATCGATACCATATTAGTATCAACAAAAAACTATCGATACCATACTATTATCGAAAGAAAAATATCGATACCATATTAGTATCGACAGAAAACTATCGATACTCTACTAGTATCGAAAGAAAAATATTGATATCATTTAAGTATTGGCAGAAAACTATCAATACCATACTAGAATCAAAAGAAAAATATCGATACCATATTAGTATCGACAGAAAAATATTGATACCATTCTAGTATCGAAAGAAAAATATCGATATCATATTAGTATTGAAAGAAAAATATTGATACAATACTAGTATCGAAAGAAAAGTATCATCAACTGTAAGTATCTATATATTATAACAACAATTCAAGTAATAATTTCAAATTTTATATAGTTATAATAATTGTACTCTCATATTTATTTAAACATTGAAAATTATTATGATTTTACAATGTTATAGTATATTTAGGTATATCGCTTCTAATAATAATAATAATAATAATAATAATAATATTTAGCACCGCGTCTTACTAACCGTTCGGGTTTATACGCTTTAGGTACTAATTACTCAAATGGATTAGGAATTGGGAAGGTTGAATTAGAGGAAGTGAACCCGCATTTGCGTGGAAGGTTAGTGGAAAACCATTTAGGAAAAACCACCCCCAGTTCACCAGACCAATATTCGAACCTCGATCTCCCCGTCCTCAGCAGTCGAACTCAACACGACAAGCGCGTTAGCCAGCTACGCCACCGAGACGGGTGTAATGATACTGTACTCATTTAAATTATCGAAAGAAAAATATCGATACCATACTAGTATCGAAAGAAAAATATTGATAACGTACTAATATTGAAAGAAAAATATCGATACTATACTAGTATCGAAAGAAAAGAGTTAATAACAATAAGTATATGTATAGAAAAATATTTTTTTACCAAGTAATAATTTCAAATTTTAAACAGTAATAATAATAATTGTAATCTCATACTTATTTAAACATTGAAAATTATAATGATTTAATAATGTTATAGTATATTTAGGTGTATCGCGTCATGTTATGTGAGTTTTGAAGTTACGATAGATAGCATTGTATAATGGATATTACAAAAGGTTTTACCATACCAGCTTTCAAAATTTCTATGAAAGATTAAACTGATGGAAAGTTATTTAATAATTAAGTTTCATTAGGAGTAGATGTTTTCAATTTATTTTGTACCAGGTGATCTGGCACTTTAGGTGTCAGAATTCTGTGCTTGGGATCCGGGGTTCAATCCTCGGTTCCGGCACGGATTTATCTGATTGACAAACCCTTCCTTCACCTCTGACAAGACTTGTATTAATCACAGCTTGTGAATGTGTGGAAAGCCAGGCTTCCACCGTGGTTCGGATTCCACGTTAAACTGTAAGTCCACCATTTCATCTCACAATCACCCTATCATTACCCATTAGCGTAAGTGCGTATAGCCCGAACGGGTAGTGAGACGCGGTGCTAAATATATTATTATTATTATTATTTAACTTGAAGTAAGCTAACCTTGCCTGACTTTCTAGGATGTTGCTTATAATAGAGAGACATAATGAAATCCATCAAACTAGGACTTAACCTTAAAGGTAAATATACATAACTGGAAAATCCATATTGAGTCTAACATTGAAGTGTTTTTTTTAACATTATAAAAATAATATTTTTTACACAAACACATAAAGTAAAAACAGGCCTATGTCACTGGACCCATTAATTAAATTGAAGACTTAATTAATTAAGTTATAGGCAATTTTACTAGTGTTAAAGAGAGTAGGATGGATTGTATTTTTCTGGCGTGTTAAGTAGCTCTAAACAGTTACGTTTTATGTACATTAGTAGGCCTACGTAAATATCTATGTATGTAGGTCTATTTATACGTGTGCATATGACATGTTGATATAACTTAAATATAAATGAGCCCATATCCTTATGTTGGTATGGCCTTGATATAATAGAACTCTCTATGTATACATCTGCAAAATACTATATATTCCAATTTTGATTTTGCCAACATCCTAGTTACATCACCCACCTCCACTGCTTTTGATAAAAAAAATGTATCCCATATCAAAATAGGTCATTTCTAATATTCAAATAACATGTAAATTTATTGGAAACATGATAAATATTGACTCTTCCTCGTGGTTTAATGGAGTAGACAAACGTATGTTAAAACTATTATTGTATTGATGGTTACAAGCGATATTTTGTGTTTGTAATTTTATTTACAAAAACAATGTTTTGGATTTCATAAACTATAATGTTAAAAAAATATATAACTATTATTCGTTTATGTTGGAGTGAGGGGTAAATGGAAAGACATATGGTTTATGATTTGAAAACATAGGCCCTAATTCAGAACAACCAAAACAATTATTAATACCATAACTGGGTAGCTAGATAAATCAATAGTCTACAAAACACACACTATTTTATCTTTAAAAGAGTCAGACACGATTTCTCAGTCAGTATTGTGGCTGTCTACTAAGCTAAGAGTCCTGGGTTTTCTTCCTGGGATGGCCAGTAAAATGTATCATTGGTGAAATGTGGGTCTCTCCATTCACAATGATGAATTAATGGCTGGGGGCTGGATGTTGTGTCTATTTTCATCTAGAATATCTTAGAGCTCGTGTGCTGACATGAAAGTTTGGCTCAGAAAGTGAACATCAAATAACTTATAAAAATTAAATGAAAAATTATTTAATGTAAAAGTTTATTTGTCTTTCGACCAAAGAGGTTTTATATTAGTATATTTTTGTATCCGTGTGTTACTAATGACCAGGTGAAGAATTCGGTGTTTCCGAGCAGAAATGTTTTAGATTACTTTGATTCTGAACAGATTTTTAATGAACTACATTTTTTTTTTAAATTCCAGCTTTGATATGGACACGTTCGTAATTTGGCACTAATAATGTCTACAATTTCAAATTTCTGCTTACGGTGGATTTCACGTAATGCACATGAAAGACAAGCAAACCTTTCATTTTTATGAAATATAATAATAAAAATAGATAGAGCTATAAAAAATGTATATATTTTATTGTGTAGAAATAAAGATACTATTTCTAGGGAAGCTTTATCAGATTATTTTACATCACAGCAGACCAACCATCCAGGCTATACAAATTTTGGTGATTCCAAAGAATTTCCTTTTAATTGCCGATTGGTCTACAACAGAAATATTAAACTTTTATTTTTTATTCCCGTGCCCCGAGATATTAATTTTTCTTTAACAACTTCTTACACAGAAAGTTGTTGGTACATAATACAAATTGTTCTTATCCTATGATCTATATCACATCTTGTGAATGTGAGGAATTCCAGGCCTCCACCGTGGTTCGGATTCCACGTTAAACTGTAGGTCCTTCATTTAATCTCACAATCACCCTACCACTACACATTAGCGTAAGTGCGTATAACCCGAACGGTTAGTAAGACGTGGTGCTAATAATAATAATAATATTAATAATAATAATAATATGATCTATATCTAAGAGTGAAAAGGAGAGAAAAATAGATGCCCTGTGATTGAATATCCTTATATTCGTGTCTCTTGTAGATATAACTTAATTCAGATATACTTATTTAGTGTTAACGACCTTGCCTTTTCATTTATGCTCATTAATGGAGTGTTTATACAACAATTTATTATTTTGTTTCATATATTGAGTATTGAGTAAATATCTGTGCGAAGCATTGGCCCCTCTTTTTTTTGTTCGGTTTGAACGAACATGTTACATGAATCTTCTTATTATAGAGAACGCGGAACAAATCGTTTACTTGACAGCGGTGATGGAACGGTAAATTAAACGCTCGGATAGTAGACTTGTCCAGCGGGTGGTATACATTTCAGACACCGGACTTGTTAACATGCTGATAACGTTGGGCTTCAATTAGTTTGCGAGACCATACAAGTGTAGACGAGACTAACGGTTCTCAACCTGTGTGTCACGATCCCTCCAAAGGGGAGTCATCAAGGGATTAATTAACTTGTACAACAGAATCGAGCAAACACTTTGTTATATTTTATTATGACTTCGAAGATAATTTTCCAAAATATGTTTTGAGTAAATTACTTTTAATAATGTTTTCCTAATAAAAACAAACACAGCATATTGTTAATCACAATCAAACTCTTTATATATTAATTTAAACCAAATTGTTCGGTTGTATTTAATAAAATTTAAATCTTTCAAAAATAAATTATTATTGGTAATTTACCCTAAAATTATATGTTATTTGTATAAATAAAAGAGTATTTTTTATTAATAATGAAAAACTGTTCCCAGATTCACATTTATAATTAAATTTTTAAGGTGAATTTTCAAAAAAATCAAATTATATATATATATATATATGGTCGTAAGTAAAATACCCTTAAACTAATATATTTTAAATAATATAAATTGTGACTGATAATGTAAAATTATCTTCTAAAACAGTTTTTAACCAAATAACTGAAGGTATTATTTAACTATTCAAGTTTAAAAAAACAATCATTAGTAAACTACCTAAAACCAAAATTTCCCCCAGAAACCATTATACAGCTTTATTTATCATATTAATATCAAACACTTCCCATATATATATTTATTATTTAAACAACATCGCTATAGCTATTTTAATATAATTGTTGTTTTAAAAAATCACTCTTCAGCAAATGAACCTTTATCGAAATTTTACCAGAAACCAAATAAACAGTGATATTTATTTATCAGTCAAACTCTGCCAAGATATCCATTAGGAATCAAATCATTATGTCCATATTAAAAAATATTTCAAATATTTGCATCATCAGTGAACTACCCATAAAAGAGTTTCTACCCTAAAAACAATTATAATTGCAAAGCTAAACACTCCCAAAATACCAATTTGGAACCAAATTATTAGGGCAATTTAAAAAAAATAATACTTAATGTTTTTGAAAAATCCATCGTCAGTAGACTACAAATAATTGAGTTTATACCCCAAAAATAAGATTGCACTGTTATTGGTCATTTCCAACACTTTCAAGATATCTATTTGGAACCAAATCGAAGCAATTTTAAAAATATTTCAAGATTTTGAAATATCAACAATCAATAACATAACTATAACTGAGCTTTGACCCCCATAAACATAAAATTGTTTTTGGTCATACCACACAAAATCCAGATATATATTTTTAACAAAATCTTTGGATACATTTTCAAAATATTTAGAGTCTTACAAAATTTCCCATCAGTAAGCTACCCTTCAAAATTTGTTGCCCAAAAACCAATTATAAAATTCTATTTGTCAGGTCATTCAAATTCTATATTTTCATTTCAAACAAAATTGTTAAAGCCAATTTCAAATAATTTTGAAATAAAAAACTACTCATACCTAAACTCTTAATTGAAAGGCATAGAAGGGAAAAGTTTGTTGATATATATCTTTAACATTTAACTTCAAGTTTAAACAAAATCAAACTAACCGTTTTGGATCTGAGGCCATATATATATAAACAGACAGGCAGACATGGGGACAGACAGAAATGTAAATTCAACATTTTTGGGCTCGTGTTCACATAAAACGTAAACATTCTTCATAAAAACGAGATAATTTTCACAATCACAATATTTACTCTTGATATGTGAAAGTAAAATGGCAGAAGGAGGCCGGACCCTCCTTGAAACTTTATGTATAAAAGTATGATCTATTTGTCTAACGTAGCCCCCCTCTAGAAAGATTAACTTTCTATGCCCTACGATGCCACCATAAAATTCCGTTTAGTATTTAGCCATGTTATTTATGCAAATCAAAATTCAAAATTATTGTGGAAATATAATTAAAAAAAGTGGGGAAATGTATCGATCTAAAACAATAGATATGATTTGTCTTATCGTTTATACGACTTAAACAATTTACAAAATAGTTAAATAAACGACAAAAAAGCACAACTACTAATTAAATAATATTCATTATTTTATAAGATACTGCATCTATGGTCTTGTGTTTATTGTAACTATAAGAACTGGATAATAAATAATGATAAATAAATTGAATATATACATTTATTTTAACTTATATTTATTTTATGATTTTCTGAAATTTCTTTTTTTTATTTAACTCGTGTTAGCTCTTTATTTAATCCCTTCAAGTTTTCTATCAAAAGTGTTTTTTTAAGTGTGCGTATATAAAAAGGTTGAAAAACATCTGATTGGAAATTGTTGTATGATTTTGGTATTTGTGTTAAAATCATAAGCCCTGTTGTAATTTATATCCTTTGGGACAATTTTGGAATAATATTTATTTTATTATTTCTGTGTGTTTTACTACCTTTTAGGCCTACACGAATATGAACTAATTACGACCATAGATTTAGGATAAAAAAAAGTTAAATTAAGAGTATGTGCTACCATGGAATGAGAGTGTAGAACGATTTGAAGGAAATTAGAAATAAGTATACGCGACCAGAACTAGAACCCCGATCCCCTCTTCTTCTGTAGTCTAGTCCAATGGTACTCAACCCTTCTTTTTTTCATGTAATACTAAATAAAATTTCTCCTCATCTTTGTAGCCCCAGAAGTTGTTGGTGCATGATGCAAGTTGTGCGAATAAATAAGAAAACAAAATTTCTTTGAAATAACCTTGCAAAAATAATACACTTTACAAAAAAAGAGTCCCTTTGTGTTGTAGAGTCAGTCGTAAAATATTTTTTTAGTAAGAGAAAAAATACAACTCCTTTTGTGGAAGTAAAACGAGAATGATTATTCCACCAAACCGTGACAGTTTTATGGTTTGCAATAAATTATATTTGGATAAAGAAAGGGAAAAACTAAACCATTAAGTATTTAGTTCAAATGCACTACAAGTCTTTTGAATAAATTGTTTTGAATATATTTATTTTAAAAACTTTTCTTAGTAATAACTTTTATAAGAATTTTTATTTTTTTACAATAAATTCTTTTTAAAGCCAACGCTGTTGAAACCAGATATAAAAAGAATTATATTAAACAAAAAACGAGTGTATTTTATTAATATCATTACTATAATAGTACGTCTGGTACATAAAAAAAAGCTGCACTTTTTGATTGGAATATGCCACTTTCTGTGGTCATAAATGAGGTCATAAGAGACTTTTTCAGATAGGGAGCCACATTAAAATCCGTGCAGGACACCAAAATGGCGGCTATTTATGGACGCCATTTTGGAGTCCTAGAATTGGTTGTATCTCAGCTCCTAATGGTTCGATTTTAATTTTTCTTTTTTTATTTAAAAGCTCTTATTAAGTACATTAATTTACCATATTTACTTTTCTCTAAGCCTTAAAATTTTCTCGTAATTAAAAAAAATGATTTTAGTGTTCGTCTAGTTTTTTTATTTGTTTTTTTTTTTTGTGTGTGATTTCTCTTACATTTGTTTTCATTCGAATATAAAATTATATTCATATAAATCATTTAACATTCATTTTTGCAGATTAGACTGAATTGAATTATTCTCAAAATGACTTTAAGGCGCCTGCGCCTGGCAAATTTTGACTTTGAATCTCCACTTGAGCTTCGTGTTATAGATTGGACCAAATGTTGCATTTGTCAAGAATCTAGTGATGAAGGCTATATTTGCCCAGCCTTACACACTGCAAAAGCACTTGTTGGTGCTGGCTACAAGACGCTTTCGGAAAATTTAACAGAATTTCAGAATCTCGGTGCATTGCCCCCATGGTTTGGATGTACAAAAGTTAAATGAGGGTGAAGGTATAGAAGGAACATTAAAAAAATAAAGCAAAGTGGCATAAAAAGTGTGTACTTAACTTCAACAGAACAAAACTAGCCAGAACAAAGAAACGCAAACGTTCATCCTCTTTGCCAAATGATTCACATGAGAACAGTCCACAGACTTTATTAGAGCCAGATGAAAAAAACCCAAGGAATATGCGTTGTTCCACATCATTTATTAAAATGAAAGATGAAATGTGTTTTATATGCAATCAAAAGGGCACTACTCGAAAACCTCTATATAGAATTGCTTCCCTACAAGACGACAAACTTAAGAGATGTGTCGATATTACCAATAACACAAACCTTAAAGCATTCCTAGAGGGTGGCGATTTGGTTGCTAAGGAAGCAAAGTACCACTCGAAGTGCTATACAAACCTGAACAATTGTCTGAGAGCATCAATTGGGGTAAAAGAAGAAGAGGTCAACTCCATCTGCGAGAGTATGGCTTCCGTTGCACGCTTCATAAGAGAGAAAAACAAGGCCTCTGAATCTGATAATACTGAGATTGTATTCAAAATGGCTCCCTTAAAGACTATATATGCAGACAGCCTTGAAAATATTCTGGGAATGAAAAGTAAAGACCTTCCAAACACACATACTACCCGTTTACGCGAGAGAATTCTCGATCACTTCCCACAGTTCAAAGCTCAACTTTCAGGCAGAGATTACTTCCTTTATCGTGATGGTGCTAATATTTTTTAATATATTCATTCTGAAAACCTTGATGATGATGCTGTTGCATGTGAAAGCTTTATTAAGCAAATTAGAAAGATCATAACCCAGCACAAAGCTACGCTTGATGGTCATCTGAACGATGATCAACAAGCTGCAAGCGTTCCTCCGGCACTTCTCTCTTTAGTGTGTTCTTTACTTCATGGCTATGCTTCAGAAGAGAATGTGACTAAAGCAACTCAGCCTGCTTTGACTATCAGCCAATTAATAGTTTTCATCCACAGTGAAAACATTCCAAAAGGCAACATTATTCGTCATAAGAAAAGTCATGAACCACCAGTTCCATTATACGTGTGCCTGTCTATATTTGGAAGAACACGAAATAATACAATAATTGAAAGCATGCATAAAAGAGGCCTCTCAATATCACCAAACAGAATTATGGAGATAACAGCAAGTCTGGCTCACTTGGAGATTAAGAGAGCTCAAGAAGAAGGTGTCCTTTGCCCCTCAAATTTGCTTCATGGTCTCTTTGTGATTGGTGCGTACGATAACATGGATCATAACTACAGCAGTACAACTTCAGAATCACATTACCACGGAAAAGCAATTTCTATCTTTCAAATTCCCGGCGAAGGAGAAGTTGGTGAGCCTCGTAATTTCACCACAAGCATTTCTTGTGTCGATCAAAGTAACAGGAAAGTGACAGAGCTTCCAGACAGCTACAATGTTGTCAAGACTGTAACACTGCCTCCCAAGAAACCTCCTGTGCCAATAGCAAGCGAGATCACCTGTTCTCAGATGTCAACTTCTAAATTTGGATCCGAGTGGAAAACGGAACAGGAATGGCTAGACCATATTCTTAGCGACAGAAAAGATGGGCCCTTAGATCTTTCCTGGGCAGCGTTCTATGCTTCAAAGGTAGGCTCTTCATCATTTGAATTAACACGTAACTCTCTTTTACCTCTATTCAATGAAAGTTCTTCTTCGCCGTCAATGCTGAAGCACGGAATGGATCAAATAAGAAAAATTACAACGTTTTTAAATCCAAGACAAATTCCTGTCATATGTGTGGCTCAACCTCTATTTGCCTTGACTAAATCCATCCAGTGGAACTGGCTTGAATTTTATGGTGAATCCAAATTTTTAGCCATGTTTGCAGCGTTTCATATTGAGCAGGCCTTTCTGAAGATGCTTGGCCAGTCTGGAGAAGTTTACTGTTTTGATTTACTACAAAGATGGAGAAGAATTCTCAGTCAATCATGTTAGAAAGCTTCTATTTACTTCAAAAAGTCGCAGTCTATCAAGCTTGCCCCCAACTAAAGAGGCATTAAGGCAGCATTGTCTCCGTTCAGCATACCAGGCAGAACAAGTCTGGGGTCGTGCCTGCTCAGTGATAGACAACGTTCCAGGACCAGAAGGATGGGAATGTACCAGAGCTGCAGGGGAGTGGGTGCCGGTCTGGTCTTCTCTGCCCTCGATTTGGGCAGCTTGTAGAGAATTGGTTAATTGCAGTTGCTCTGAATGCCGTACACGATGCTCCTGTTCAAAGGCTAAGGTTCCATGCACGCTGATTTGCAGGAACTGCACTGGATGTCAAAAATGCGACAATAAATACAATAAAAGGCATGTGCTTAGTTGAGAATTTCTAAATTTCAATATTTCCATCACTTTCAAGATCATTATATTTATTTTTGCATTTAGCGTCTTCTGTATGTAGACTCTTTTTCAAATACCAGGCGTCAAAAATACTTTTCTTTACTTGTTAACTTTTTAAGAGTTTATATGAAAATAATTACTTTGTTCCAGGTATGATTCGGAAGATGAGGAAGAGGATAGCTTGATTTAGAGACATTTAAGATGCTAAGAAGAAGTTAATTTGCAGGAGCATTCCTATTATTCAAACATTTTTGTAAACATTATGTTACTATCTTATTGTAATAGTAAAGTAAACGAAATATTGTAAACCAGTCGTTTCATTGGTCCAGTAATTTCTCAAGAAGTAGTTTATTAAAATAGATTTTCTTGGTATCAATGTAAAGATAAAATTATTCTCTTTCATTTTTATATCACCTATAAAGGAGATATTATGGACAATAAAAAAGATAGTTAGCAATGAAATTTGTGAGAAAAGTGAAATCTTCATAAATTCTTAAATTGTGGAGAAACCTTAAAGTTTGGAGATAAATATATGATAACCAATTAGTTTCTTCTTAGCAAGAGCTTTCAAACAAAACAAAAAAAACTTAAATCGGAATATTAGAAGCTGAGATACCATGGAATTAAAAACACTAAAATGGCGGCTATAAATGTCCGCCATTTTGGTGTCCTGCACGGATTTTCAAGTGGCTCCCTATCTGAAAAGGTCTCTTTTTCCCTTACCTATGACTACAGAAAGTGGCATATTCCAATCAAAAAGTGCAGCTTTTTGGCTTTATTTGCTATGTACCAGACGTACTATAACGCCAATGGCAAGATAAGATTAGAATGGATCTGAAAGAGATAGGGTGTAATGAGGTGGACTGCATAGAACTAGTTCAAGATGCTGATAGCGTATAATGAAGTGGACTGCGTAGAACTAGCTCCATATATATATATATATATATATATATATATATGTGTGTGTGTAAAGGGATAGACCGGATATAACTAGTTCAGGATAGGGTCTAATGAGTAGGAGTGGATAGAACCAGTTAAAAATAGAGATAGTGTGCAATGAGGTGAACTTAATTCAACTAGCTAAAGATAGGGATAGAGTTTGATAAGGTGGACTGAATAGAACTGGCTCCAGATAGATATAGTTTATACCAAGATGGACTGGTAGATTTAGCTTAATAGAGGGATAATGAGGTGGACTGAATATAGCTAGCTAAACGTAATGAGGTTTACTGGATAGAACTAGCTCAATATATGAATAGAAGGCATAATTTTTTAAGTGCAGAAATTAATTTTCTAGTTCCAAATGCCAGTAAGTAATTACTAAACGTTTGGTGGCGTCATAGTTCCAGCTTTCAGTAACTAGGATCTAGCTACTAAAATAATTATACAACAACAACAACATTTAATAAATAAATTCCATTTGAATCCTTTTATTTGAACTAAAATCTTTAACAGGTGAAGAATAGATAATATGGCTCTCTACAAAATCATAAATTCCCTACTACTCTATGAGTGAGAAATTATTATTCCCTAAAGAAAAGTACAGTTTTATAAACAAAATATGTGAACATATAAATATTTATTAGTAGATATTTTTATATTATGTGAAATAATTTACACATAAATAAATAGATTTTTAAATTAATCAACGTTAATTTAAAAAAATATGTATATATATTATACTTTAGCAATACTTTTAGGGCTACTACCCATTAAAGACTGGTCATTATAATGTGTTAAGAATGAGTAAGATAGGATTTATAGGAATCGTATCCGAATTTGCGCGAACGAGGAATGTAAATCCTATAGTTAGGAAAAGCGTATCTTCAATTCACTCAACTTTCATTCGAATTTCATTATTTTCATCATCGAAAGGCCAGTCTACTACAATAGTGACTAATGTCTTTAGCCATTAGACCATCCAGGGGGAATTGAATAAAATTATATAAAGTGTGATTTGAAATTCGATTTTAATTTTCAGTGTTTTATTTACTATTATATATTGAAACATAAAATAAAACAGGTAATAGAGTATACAAAATACTAGTATGCAAGACATTTTTAAAATTCTTCAAATTATGTAAAAAAAAATATAACAATTTTTGGTTCTATAATTTCACATCGAAGGATAAGTTTATGCATATTTTTATTTCGAGCAAACGCAGCACGTAGCAGATTTAGTGACGTCCAAAACCGATATGGAAGTGTGAACTGGATGCAAAGCAGTTAAATAAATGCTGTACAAATCCCAATAAAAGCCTGAGCTCGATACATATACACACATTGTTTTGAATTTCACTGCACCGTAAATATTAAAAATAAACAATTGATTGAAAATAATTTGATAGGCTTGAAGTTTTAATAGAAAAATAATATTTGTCTCAATAATAAAAGCAGGGGATTTTATGAAATTATCTAGTGGGGCCACGATTCAATTAAGCCCTAATACAATAATGTTTATATCCCCCCAATCTATATTTCTTTTTATATATGAACCGACTATTTACCATCATCAACCTTTCTTTTAAAATTATATTAAATTATGTTAAGCTTGTGTTATGTAATCATTAATGGAGCTTAGATTTTATTTTTTAATACTATTTAGGTTTGAAACTGACAAATATAATTGAGGATTTTATGATATTTTAGTTATAATTTTTATTAGTTTAATCTAATATATATTATTTTTTAAATGCATAATTATTTGGAATAATGATTTAATTAGTGTAGTAAAAAATATATAGTTTATTATAGTGATCCAATAATCAACGATTTTCTTAATTTGATCTATTTAATAGTTATAATTAAACATATATATTTAATTTTGCCTTAAACGCAATTTATTTGTTGTATTTTTTAAAATATAATTTTAATATATCTATTTAAGGATGCATTCATATAAGAGGAAGTCGAATTGGTGGTCCGTGGTATAAATGTCGAGCTCATTTTAATCTGTTTCTTTCGGTGGTGGTGAGATTTAAGATTAAAGCCAGTATTGATAATGATGTCTCTTAATCTGTTTCTTCCGTTCTTTCGTAGTGAATATGGACATATCTACTCTGAAGCTACACCTTAAGCAGCCTTAGCCTACTTGATAAATATGTAATCCACTTTTATGATTGAACGATATAGGAGCGTCACTCTCGAGTAATACTGAACTGCCGATGATGAATAGATCGAGATTTGAATCTCGATTGAGTGTACTAAGGGTGGTTTTACAAAAATGGTTTTTCTATCTCTCTCCATTTTAATATGGTTACACTTCCTCTAAATTCAACCTACCTCATCACCAACACACACCTAAATATTTTGCATCATTGCTCGCTATCTTCCCTGTGTACGTAATCTCCCGTTTACTACTTCGACCAAGAATAGATTATGGATTACCAAACCCTTCCTTCACCTCTGACAAGACATCTTGTGAATATGTGGAATGACAGGCCTCCACCGTAGTTTGGATCCAACGTTAAACTGTAGGTCCTCCATTTCATCTCACAATCACCCTACCATTACACATTAGCGTAAGTGCGTATAATCCGAACGGGTAGTAAGACGCGGTGCTAATAATAATAATAATAATAATAGATTATGAACTTCTAAAAGAGATACCGGGGCTGTTAGGCCATCTCGGCTACAAGCTCATTATGAAAACGCTGACGTCGATGGTCGTAGGGGTAAAATGCTCGTCTTAGGACCCAATGTTCGTTGGTTTAATCCCAGTTGAGGTCAACGGACTTACCTTGAGCGATAAAAATAAGTAGCACAACTTCCTTCGGAGGGTAAGTAAAGCCATCGGTTCCATGTTAATTGTGGCATTTGAAAGAACCCTGGTAGTTATGTGAACGTACCTTTCCAGGAAAAATTGGTTGGCCCTTAGGCTCTCGCTCATAGAAATTCTCTTGTGCTGATATAATCATTCGGTTCAGAAAGTGAGACAAATACCTCAAATAAATGTAATAACATGAGAACCTATACTCCGTACTCATATACAACTCATAAAAATTAAATGAAAACCGTAAATTATTCTTTAAACCCACCTAACCTTCCTTTTTTTTACCTTTGACTAAAATTGTATTATCCTAGAATAGTAATAAAGCAAAGCAAAGCAAAGCAAACCCAATCCGATAAAACTGCGTATACTCGACACTAATGTTCAAAGTTTAGAATGTAAACTTTCTACGTCATTGCTACGCACACACAATACGCAATAAATTTAATTGAGCTCTTAAAAGTCAAAGTTTGGATTCATCGTTACGCCTAGGTATATGTATAGGCCTAAATCTACATAGATATACTGCTTCTCCTCTTGAAATTACATTACCATATGCATCATGGCAATTAATCTGGTAGTCTACGGGCCATTTTAATTACTAGAGCAATTATTACTGTACAGCATGAGGCCTTCCAATCTTAGTAAAAGGTGGTCCACGAGTTGGCTATTATTATACTCGTATGTCTCATAATGAATATAAAGCACTCAATGAAGATTTTTATAAATATGCCAAACTTTCATTATTGTTGGCAAAGGTTTTCGATATGTTTCTTAACCCATAGGTAAGGTTACTTGATATTTATAGATATTTCAATTTAAAAAAATATTGATTATGCATAAATGTCAGCGAAATTAAATATACTAATACATTTTGTAGTTACAGAAAATACTAACACACAGAAAGCAGTGGCCAAATCTAAGGCATATTTTTCAACCGGTGAGCCTGTTAATATCATTTTTCATTTATTATTTACGGCCGTTAAAAAATAGTGATAACATGGTGTGAATATTGATTTTTTAAACTCTAAAAGCGTTTTTTCCACTGATATTTATTACATTGTAAATTAAACCTTGTACCGTTGAATTAAAAAATTAAGAATGATCTACTTAACAAATTACACCTGATTAACAAAATTATAATATGAATGTAAACCTGAATCCTATTGATATTGCAGAACCTATTGCTACTACATTGTAAATAAAATCTTCCTACAATTATTTCCAAGCGAGTCCCTACAAATTGCACCTCATTCCTGCTTGATTAAAAAACAATGCCCGGTTTGTTTGGCCCAAAACTAATTAAAGGCCGATACACACAGAATGCTAAGCTAAGATAAGCTGTGCTGTGCTAAGACTTTGTCAGTTTGGTTTCACACTCATTGCTGAGCTAAGCTAAGCCAAGCAAGGTTCCCTTTTTTTCCCCTCCAGGATTAAGTGTGGATTCTTTCTGCTCTGCTACAATGAAGTTTAGTTATAAGGGCGTTCTCCAAAATGTCTTGCTGATTTAAGCAGTTGTTTTGGAAGACGGAGAAAATGTAGGAGATGAAGGTTTGACTTGTTCAGTTGACGCTTCAATTTTAATTAAAAATAACATTTATTAAATATAAAACCTAAATAGAATATTACTTTAATAAACGCGAAACAAACTGAAAACAAAATTTGAACACTTCCTGAGTTATTTTCACCAAAGTAGCACTGGGTCGGTTCAACACGGAACCCAAGCTATATTATACGCATGCGCAACGTAAGATGGCTCAAGATGGGAGATGGAAAAATTTCCCGGCCAGTAATAGGAAAAAACATAGCGTGCCGTAGTCTCGTATCGCTAAGGCTATACACAAATAATTAATCAGCTTGCTTTAATTAGTACTGAGATTACCTATAACTATTAACAACTTGAACTACAGGGAATTACTGAAAATTAGGAGTTTATAGGTATTTAGTTCTTGAATTGTATTTCTTTATAAATGTATCAAAGAAACATTCCCTTAGCATTTATTTCTGAATCATAATTACAGTACAATTTTCATGGGAAGGGCCTTATATGACAGTGATGGGCACTCACTAGAATTCATGTGTTTTGCAGTTGTCATTATTGTTGTTATTGTTATTAGCACCGCGTCTTACTACCCGTTCGGGTTACACGCACTTACGCTAGCTAATGTGTAACGGTAGGGTGATTGTGACATGAAATGAAGGACCTACAGTTTAACGTGGAATCAGAACCACGGTGGAGGGCTGGCATTCCCCACATTCACAAGATGTCTTGTCAGAGGTGAAGGAAGGGTTTGGTATTCAGATAAATCTGTGCCGAGACCGAGGATTGAACCCCGGCCGCCAGCATAGAAGTCTGACACTTTACCCCTAGACCACCAGGTCAACTAGTTGTCAATATTTATAGGTATTTTAAAATTAGAATAATAAAACTATATCAATTTAGGCTGTAAGAATTAGGTTTGCATCAAGTCCCTTCACCCGCTTCAATGGCCGAATGGTCTGAGGTTATCACTCTAGTTTTGGACTGGTCTCCTGATGATAGAGAAATCGTGATTCGCATCCCGGTCAGTTTTAACTAAATGGTTTCCCAATATACCTCCACTCAAATGCGGTTAGAAAACGTCCCCTTCTATGTAAATTGAAGTGTTGTATTTAAATTGGTGCTATGTAAGAGTGTGTGAGATATATTGGATGCATCTTTGAAAGAACTGCATGGCTGTTATTGGGTAGCCACGTTTTCATTCTCTTGCATTCGTGTGGTCAATCTCCACTCAAATATAAGACAAGTTTGGCAACGCTGGCTAGTTGAGGTTGCCAGTAGATTCTCCTTACCCCAGCACACCACTTTCTAACATAACTGAGAGTGGGGAGATTTGGCAACGCTGGCTAGTCGATGTTGCCAGTAGCTCTTTCTTACCCCCAGCACACCGTCTTCAGACATAACTGAGAGTGAGGAGATTTGACAAAGCTGGCTAGTTGAGGTTGCCATTAGCTTCTCCTTACCCCAGAACACCACCTTCTAGCATAACTGAGAGTGAGGAGATTTCACAACGCTGGCTAGTTGAGGTTGCCAGTAGCTTCCCCTTACCCCAGCACACCACCTTCTAGCATAACTGAGAGTGAGGAGATTTCACAACGCTGGCTAGTTGAGGTTGCCAGTAGCTTCTCCTTACCCCAGCACACCACCTTCTAACATAACTGAGAGTGAGGAGATTTGACAACGCTGGCTAGTTGAGGTTGCCAGTAGCTTTTACTTACCCCAGCACACCACCTTCTAACATAACTGAGAGTGAGGAGATTTGGCAACGCTGGCTAGTTGAGGTTGCCAGTAGCTCCTCTTTACCCCAGTACACCACCTTCTGACATAGCTGAGAGCGAGGAGATTTGACAACTCTGGCTAGTTGATGTTGCCAATAGCTTCTCCTTACCCAAGCACACCACCTTCTAACATAACTGAGAGCGAGAAGATTTGACAACGCTGGCTAGTTGAGGTTGCCAGTAGCTCCTCTTTACCCCAGTACACCACCTTCTGACATAGCTGAGAGCGAGAAGATTTGGCAACATTTAACCAAGAGAGAGCAAATATATAGCTTTTCCTTATAGGATAGTACCTCAGCAGTGATATTGGGTGTGGTCGTAAGCTCTACCTCTGATTACACAGAAGCTCGAGCCATCAAAACTAGAATAATCGGGAGGACTATTGACGGATTGAGAAGTTCAACTTGGGCCGCATGGATCTAAATACCCATTGAATGGTTCCTTAAGTGAATGACTGACCTTAGCAATGTGAATGGTTGACGTTTGTTCATTCATGTTACGCCGCAACGTCGGCCTATGAATGGTTCTTCTGAAACAGGAGCCATCTGGTAGGTCGTCATATTCTTCTGAAAAAAAAGGTCATTTGTCATTTAATGTTGGATTTGATCAAAACCTGATATACTGAATAAATATAGAAAAATTACACAACTATTACATCTGGCTGAGAGTCATCTATAAACCACGTGACGCTGATGAGAAGGGGCTATGTGGGGGAGCTTTAATGTCTACAAGGTGTTAGGTGACTGAAGGTTTGGTACATCACAGTTCTAGTTCACACAAATCTCATACCTAAATTATTGTTGAAAATTTAATTTACATTCTGTATTTAAAAATAATTTTGACTAGTATTAAATATGTCAAATGTTGCAAAAGATTTCCTTTTAAATAAAGACATTCACTATTGATGTAGTGGTCAGTGCACCTGGTTACAAGCCTAGGGGTCTAAGGTTCGATTCCCAGCTAGTACCTTGAATATTTTCCCCGGAAGTGGCCTCCAAGGATAGGATGTGCGATTAGTACATTCGGGCGTCTCCTGGGCAACGGTACATTAGTACTAGTTAATCTTTCCCCTACTGGGCAACGAATGATGTAACCCAGACGCACGATATTATTATTACTATTAATGTGACAGAATATAGAGGGAGGAAAGGGCAAGATAAATGTCTACTTGGTGTTACATGGGGGAGGATGGTCCAAAACATTAAGCAAAAAAGAGATATGGGGTCATTAATAAGCCATGGGCCTACTGAGCTTTCTGAAATATCCTCCATGTCAATGTGACTTCTATATAAACGCCCAGGTCTGCTGATGTAACTATTTAGTAGTACATAGACCTGATAGGTAGTGTGTTTAGTCAAATAAGCCTGATAAGTCCCTGTTTCAGTGTATTTTTTTTATATTCACAACACAGTCACTCATTAAGAAAATAATCAGAAAAAAATTGTTTGTTTGAATCCTAACATTTTAATATCTTACTAACCACTCCTGTTGGGGTTAGCTACAATAATGTATTAGGGACGAGGAAGTTTCATTGTAATGTAACCACATTTGCGTGGAAGGAGAGCGAAAATCCATATAGGAAAAAAACCTCCCTCATGACACCCGATCGGGAATTGCTACGATGTCCCCATCATCGTTGGTATGTTTTATTGCGATAGTGATATCATAGATCAGTCTGCTATCAAAGTATGTCATTACATATCTAGATATCTCCCATGTAAATATAGCTTCCATTGACACCTGAGCAATGAGTGTTATACTGGGTGATGATAAAATTTAAAAAGTACAGTTTTAACAAGTTATGCCTAACATGGCAAAAATAAAAACCACACTGGTAAAGTTATCTTTAAATGCTATCAAGTCTGACACTTGACGTATCTTATTTTAAAATTTAGCTACTGTTATGGCTTGCAGACTATTAGTCAAAAACACGCAAGGATGTCGTAAGCCTAAGCAATCTTTAATGTCAGTTGTTTAACAACAGCAGTTGTGCTAATTGGCAAAACAATCTCTGTTGTAAAAACAAGTATTGATGAACGTGCACAACACAATATTTTGTCATAAACATTAACTCAGGAGAAAATCTCCACCGTTTAGTGGTACACGAGAGTGGGTTTTAGACCTTTTCACGAAGAGGGGCTGGGGATGAAGCCATTTGAGTTAAGGGGCTACCTTCAAAGTGATTTACATACTCAGCTACCAAGCTTGTGAGAATATCCTACAGCTTGAGTCCCTGTTCAGTACAGAGGAGGAAGCACAAAACCATCTTGAAAGTCTGAGTTATATAACAACCGCGCATAGTCGAGAAACCGTGTGTTCTACACTAGTCTAAGTTATAACAACGGAGATAGGTCAGTGCGTAGATCTCCCGAGTAGGTACGCTTAAAAAACCAATGATATTTTTACAAACCCTTTCAACCTGTTCTAAAAACCTTCATAACATACATACACTCTATAATAACTAGTATATTTCTAAATACAAGATCAAAACGAACAACACAATTATTTTCCTCTGCCTAATCCATCCCAATAAGCCATCCTTACAAATAAGCCCACGGGCTTAGGAAGAAGCTAAACTACTTTGCTTTTAGTATAATTCACGTTTCCTCCTTAAAATCACGAACACTTTTGAAACATAATACAATACAACTTTACGTTAAAAATTCAATAATGAGCTAAAACATCTCATAGAAGAGGAAATAACTAAACCTTTTTGTCTCGACGCTGTATACATCGTAAATGAAACCCTTTTTTTCGCAAAATACCAGTAGCTACCACCAGTTTATTAAAGACTGCCTCCGCTTCTTTTGATCATCTAAACAAAACAAACTTAACTCCAATTTATTTGAACCGTAATATCAAGGAACTTTAAAGATCAGATTTAGATAATGCAATATAATACGATGTATACATTAACATTTTCCTTTTCATCTCATACCTATTATAGTTAGCTTAATTGTAATCAGGATACATTCTAGCTGTCAGTGTCTTGCTCCATTTTGTTTACTATAATTATTGTGATTTAATTTTATTTCCCGGTTTGCTTGTGTAAAAAGTCTTATATAAGCATTTAAATAAGCATCTTGATTCATATTATTGTATTTTACCACTAGGAATTTAAAAAAAACATTGTTTTAATGATTTTAAGGCAATTTTTAGTACCCAAATCAACAATTTACACAGTTTTTAACATGTTGAATACTCGCTTAACAAAAATTTGTTGTTATATGCATACAAATTTTGAGGTAAAATACTTTCTCCTCACATAATTATTACGTTGAGTAAGCAGATTTTCTTATAAGTTCACTTTTGAAGCCTTAATTTAACATTAAATAACAATATTTCCCTTATTAATTTCAAAAGAATAGGCTCTGTAACAAGTATAAGATTCCAGTTTATCTATGTCCCGTAGAATTTTTTTTGTGTTTGATTATATTTAGTTTTTAACTTTTTATCTTTATTCGGTTTGTTAACATTACTGTTCAACGACAATTCGAAACTAATACTTGTAGATACGAATATGGATTCATTTAATTAATAATATCTCCAAATAAAGTTTAGAATATGGGATTAAACACACAATCAAATGGCTAGTAGTAGCCAATTAAAGAGTAATTAAATTTGTTCTAAAAAAGAATAGTAAAACTATTATTCAAAATATGTTAATCTTATTGTTAGGAATGTCTTCAGATGTAACAAATTTAGAACCAGCATATTAAATAATTTTTTAGCCCATATTAAAACGTGGCTGGAGGCTTGTTTAGGTTCGAAACAAGTCCCTTAATAGGAGTGATTCAGTTATGTAACTTAAGTAACAAGCAAATGGAGTCGTTTATATTGTACTGTACAATTTATAAAAATAAACTATTTATAAAACCCATCTCTAACGTCAAATTGCCTAGTTTCAAACAATTAAAAAAATGTTTTACCATCGTGATATAACAGGATGATTTGGGTTAAAATCTATTATATGTGTTGTTCCATTTACCTTTAGTTACATTGAATCATAAACATAAAATATATGATTTATTAATGGATTAAATAAATCCATACTTTAAAAAAAATCCTTGTCGAATAAGCCAAGCAAAGTTTCTCTAGTGATATAAGGTCGTCTTCACCAACAACGACGGAAGCAAAGCGTCGGAGGGAGTTATGCAAAGAATGTCAGTTTTCCAATTATTCCTCAGCTGCTTCTGTGACGTAACTGGGGGGGCGTTTGGCACCCCGACGCTTGCGGCAGAGCACATACACATAGCAGTCCCGTGTGCTACGATGGTATCCTCACACAACCCTCACGCCAAGGAAGAATGCCTTTGGGGACCTTCCTTATCTTCCTCCGTGACGCCGGATAATATCTTTCTAGCGTCGCCTCGCATCCGGTACTGGATGAGCTCTGAGATACTTATGCCCCGTACACACGAACCTTTTTCTGGTGTTTAAAGTAGTAAGTTGACTTAATATATAAAAAGTACAATAACGCTAAAGTATCTCAGGGGTCATCCATAAACCATGTATCACAGTTGAGAGGATGCTAGGGGCGAGCTCTAATGTCTACATTGTCTTACACAGGGGGGGATAAATCGCAGGGTTAAGTAACACAGTTATCATAATTAAATTATCTTTATTTTTTTTAAAGAATATATTTTTCAGGTTTTCCTCACTAGTAAACATCTTATTCTAAGGTCAAAAACCCAAAGATTAGTTTGATGTGATTTATATCAAGTCTGTGCTAGGAATGCACTAAATCCTTCGGCTGGTTAGTGATGCCTACACCATATGGTAGAAAACACATGTATATTAGAGCTAGATGGATTCACTTCCCCTTCAAATGAAGTTGTATTTTAGATTTTTATCGCTCAAGAAAAATCTATCTACTTCTGCTGGGTTTGAGCCCTTGAACATTGGGTCTTGAGGTAAGAACTTTAACCTAAGAGCACCGAGTTCGACTAATAAACATAAATAAGATAGCTTTGGCCTATTAAATAATGACATTCACTCTTGATGTGAAAAGATACGTAGCACCGGTTAGAGGGGTCAGGCTAAATGTGTATTTAGTGCTACATGGAGGAAGTTAAAAAAGATAAGACAAAAGTATAACGTGATCTTTAGATAATAATAATAATAATATTAGCACCGCGTCTTACTACCCATTCGGGTTATACGCTTTTAAGTACTAATTACGCTAATGGATTAGGAATTGGGTAGGTTGAATTAGATAGAGGAAGTGAACCCGTATTTGCGTGGAGGGAGAGTGGAAAACCATTAAGGAAAAACCACCCCCAGCTTACCCGACCGAGATTCGAACCTCGTGATCTATAGATGATTTCTAATACGTAATAACTATGATAGTAATCACATCCACATTTGTTAAGAAGATTCATAAGACAATTATTTTCAAATAGTTTATATTTACAAAAAAAAAATTACATCCTTTATTGTTTCCAGCCGTTTCCATGGATTTGTTTTTATTCAAGACGCATATTGTCCACTGACGGCTTGTTAGTCCTCGCGTAGCTTCAAGGCTATATTTTAATAAGCTTCTTTATTTATAACAGGAACAAATTCTTTGAATTATTTATTGATTTAATATTATTTTCTCACGTATGTAAAGTTTTGTATTGTTAAAAGTATTCAATATCTGGATTATGATGAATTTTTGCCATTTTATATCATACACCCCTTATACCATATAAGTTTTTTACCTTTCTGTCCATCCCTATGTATATTTGTCCCTCAGGATAAAAAATAAAAGATTCAATGGATTTATTTCAAATTTGATACCTTCATATCTCTGGCAATGTTTTTATTTTCATTCTAGCCTTTCAAACTAAGGGTAGTTTACTGATTTACAAAATATAATAAACTATGTAATAAATTATGTACGATCGTTTCATACAATCTCGTACCAAATTACATACTTATACCAAATTCAAAACAGAAAACAAAATAAAACACATGAGTCATTGTTTCATTTCATGCAACTCAAAAAGGGTTTGATTATGGTATATTTCTAAATAAAATTTAACACATCTTAAAATGTGATATTACAATTTTATTCTCTACTAACAACCAACTTTTTACAAAACTATATTTAAAAATAAACTTTACTGGAACCTTTAATAAATTACACAAGGATTTCCAATGCAAACCCATCAAAGCAAGAATTATTCAAACTTTTTTTTTTAAGTAAGAAAAGAGGTCCGTGTGTACATGGATTTGGTTTAATCCTACTCCTCTTTTACTATGTGCTATACTTGTTGTCTTTTATTGTTCCGAAATAATGAATTATTCATTTTATTTTGTCGAAGAATTGTATAAGTTGACTTATAACCTCCAAACAATATTTACAAAAAATCTATATTTATCTGTACTATCACAAGTAAATTTCAGCTTACCCTTGAAAAAATTCTTTCTTTTGAATACACATACTTCCGTTTAAAATATTTCTTACATGAATTTTTAATGTATGGTGTCCTCAAATAGTATTACTAAATATTCATCTTATTGAAATGTGTATATATATATATATATTCCCTTTCTTTTACGTATTCATAAATATCCAATGGTTAGTTTCAAGTCTTCTTGCATAACTTTAACTTTCAATTTATTCTTCATGCTTCTTTAATTTAGTTTTGCAGTTACCATGAATATGGTACTTTAAGTACTGAGACAAGTCGGAATGAAGTAATTCCATTATCCTTACCGGTGCTGGATTTTACAAAAAAGTAATGGGACAAGAAAACAGATAAGACTTATATAATTCCACATTATTTACTTCATTTTTAACACTTTTGGCAGATATTAACCTCAAAATTTCAAATTTAAACTTTCTACTTCAATACCTAATTAAAGCTTAAATCATTGTTAAATATATAATATATTGGATATCTAATAGTCTTTGTAATAACAACACTCAATGACCTCAATAGAATGTGTTTTGGAAGATGTTAACCATAAATTACATTTTATACTTTTACCTCTCAACAAATTTGAAGGAAACATTGTTTTGTACATACCATATTGTACATCTGTCAATTATTTTTGTAATAACATTTTTAACGTGAATACATTTATTTTAGATACGTCTGCAACTTGTGTATGGTCAAATTGTAGATGCATTTTTAATTTCATGTTAATTGTTTGTACTTGACAATATGTTTTTCCACCTGAAGTGAAGCCTAATAATTACATTTTGAATGTAATTTCATTAAATACATCTACAAACTTATTAACTTTTTAGATAATAATATTTAATTATATATAGAGAGAAAGAGAGAGAGAGCAATCTATCAAAGTCTTAACTTTAAAATTATAACCACTCCTTATTTTCAACCACTTTTAGAATGTTTTCTAAAATGCTATTTAATATAGTTATTAAGTAATTAAAAGTTAGAGAGATTTAAAGCTCAAAATGACTAACCAAAATAATTAAATAATAAAGGCTTATATATTTCAGACAAACTAATTTATTGTGAAACATTATTGCCGTGTTTTTTTTTTCTCCTAACGTTAGTTTAAAGTTCGGTTTGTAACAATGAACACCCACAACCTTGCTGGAAGGCTCGTGGTAGATTGAAAAAAATATATAAAAAAATAGAAAAGTTCTTCACACTTTTTCCATTCCTCAGAATATTTCCTTCTTCCTGCTTATTCCTCTTTCACAAAACCTTTAGGTTGATAAAACGTAGAAAGACGCTCATTCATTTGGAAACGTCTGTCACTTTGTTTCGTCAAACGCACGCTTCGGGCGCATTAATATCATCTCGAAGACTTGAGAAACATTTTCTCGGTGTAAACGAAAAAAAGCGAAACGTTTTAGCGCCATATATAATCTTCCCCACTTTCATTTATTCTTCAGACAAACCGTGTGGTTAGGTCTAAATAAAATACTTTATTTCCTTATTAAAATAGTTAACTGAATAAATATTTAGATGAAGGAGGTTTTTGAGTTGGGGTTTATTTAAGAGATAAGTTTAAATCACTTGTAACGGTGGGCACGAGGACTAAATGTCAGACTCGTCTAGTTGGGTTTGTCAGTGACGAAAATGATGTGACTTGGAAACAGATTGAGAGTAATGTACTGTTTTACCTTCATAATTCCTCACTCTCGATAACCGAAAATGCAGGTTAACTTCTCCTAAAACCAAACCTACTCATACCTACTTCAATAGAATGAATAAACGGAACTTATACTTTAAAGAATAAAAAAATATAAAAGTATATTCTAAAATGATGGAGATAATGGAGTTTGAATTCCGGTTGGAAATTCGTGTATTTTTCTTAAACGTTTTCTACTCTTCATTCTCACAAATGAAACAATCATTTTTTTTTCTAAATTAATCCTTCCTCATCATTAACACATTAGCCTAATTATTTCATATTCGTACAACCCTAATGGGTACAATGTGCTGATAAAAAATATATATTGAGTATTGATAACTAATTGAAGTGTACAAGAGAAAATGTAGGGAATTCACACTAAACACATTTTCCAGCACTAAAATTATTATTTATAGGCCCCATAGGGACTCCATCAAGTATTTTTTTATTAATATAAATATGACAGCTACCTCTTTTAACCATGATCTAGAAAGGTCTAATGATTGCCTAACAGATGGCAGCAATAGCGCCATTTGAATTGAACTTTCACCCTTTTTACCGTGTATCCTTCAATTATAATAATATATTAACTAATTTATTAGTAGCTTTAACTGACCCATATTCATAGCGATACTTTCACAAAGTGTAGCATACACAATGACACCTGGACACGGAAATTGAACCAGGGACCTTGGGATTAGTACGCCAATACCATACCAGTGAGCTATCCAGGAGTCATCTCATGCCCAGGGTCATTCTTCACTCATATTTAAGACAGAGTCTGTGATAGACGTGCGGATATCCCCAACTACAAACGTATTATCAATCAAGAATCATGTACTATCAGACGACTAGCTAGCTTGCTTTATGCTGAAAATTCTAAAATTATAAACGTACTGTAGCATTCAGTGACATAAGTGAGCAATTAAAAGAAATTAAACTTACCCCATCATACTGCAGCTGATGTCAACAAGGAACACTAACGCGAGCTGCTATCAAAACAGACCCACTCATCTGCGCGTTGGATGTAATACTGAACCCCGATTGTGTATTAGATTTGTGCCAAAGATCATAGTGGCAAAGATCTTTTGTTGTGAAGATGTTCTACTCATCCCAGTTTAGGAGGAGCTTTGGACTGAAATGAACATTCTAGATGAATATTCTCATACGCGTGTGTGGTTCAAGAATGTTCCATGTGTGACCCCCACCCCTTTTTCCTGTCGTTCTTTTTCTGGGTTGCGTTGAATATATAGTGGCGTTTGAGCGTTCAGACGTCACTATTGGGCGTGATCATATTGGGAGTAGGAGAAGCTCTAGCTTCGAGTAATATAAAATGTAAGGTCAAAATTTCTTTTCGGCTTCATTAATATTTCTTATTTATTTCATGTTAACTTCTTATTCAAAATTCTTTTTTGGTTATTTAATCTTAAATTTATATAATAATTGAAAATACGCTCGAATTCACTTCTAGGTCGATTAGTTACAAGATCGAGACATGGATATCGATGATCGATATTTATTTAGTTCTTAGATAATAATAAATAAAAATCGAATATAAATTTTAGGATGTTTACGATATGTTACCATCGACAAAAGAGTATATTTTGAATCTCATGAATATTGTATTATTCGGTATTTTGATAATAAATTCAAATATTTATATGGATTCAGTAAAGCTTCTAAAATTCAATAATAGTTCTTTTATCCATGACGTTTCAACGTTAACTTTTGTAATTTGTTGTTGTTATGACAAAATGGTATAATTGTTAATTTAAAAAAAAGAAGGAATGTAAATATTTGGGTAGAATTCTAAGTAAATATTATTGGACTTGTTAAATTGGTGAATAGGTCTATATTCTAACTGTTCACGAGAAATATTTTGTATAATTATCCAACTAAGGATATCCTCATTATTGATCTGTTGTCTTTTAACACATTAACTCGTAAATATTTTTCTAGATATTATTTTTTAAGTGATCAATGTCATTTTACAGTATTGGGTTAATTTATGATAATGGCCTTTTTTTTAAGTACTAAAATTTGTTTAATAACATAAACCATGCGGGTTTTCCCTAAATATATTCATACATATATTGCTTGCATACACTAATGATGTCTCACATATTTCGTTAATATCAATTTTGTCATATTATATTAATTATATATATTCCTCAAAGGACTGATTGCCTGTTAAATAATTACTAACTTGAAAACATTTCCTATTCTTATTAATAACTTTAATCCACCATATCCATATTTTATTTATGTGTGTTATTGATTGAGTTTTTATTCTGGTGTACCTTTTTTTAGAGATTAATTCTTCGTTCTTTTAACTATCTCTGGAGATAGACCGTTCTCTTATTGAACTCCGCAACGGGTGGGAATTGCGGGGCCTGAGTCTTGAATGTTTGTCCACAGACAATCAAAGCAAAGAACTCCAAGCACTCGCTCCTATTGCCATTTTTTGCCCCGTTATATTTTTGTTATATTTGGACCTCCTGTATTCCCCTTAATCTTGTTAAGGATGGTTCAGTACGGGTCCACATATGATGACGGATTGAATAGCAAAGCTATTATTTTTGTTAATTACAGTATGTGGAATCGTACAATAGTAATTATACAACTGGTAGCAGAAAGCCAACTACCGATTCGATGTTGGCTGCGTCATCTGATAGCTACTGATTATTAATAGATCACACGTTTGTAGCCAACGATTTCCGCACGTCTATCACAAACTCTGCCTTAAAAATATAAGTGAAGAATAACCGTATTCACCTGGATACCTCAGTGGCTAGAGCATTGATGTACTAAGCCAAATATATCGGGTTCTATCCCCGTATACAAATGTCATTTTTCAATTTAAAGAAGGGTCCGGGGTTCAATCTTTTGTCCCGGCACAGATTTATCTGATTATCAAACCCTTCCTTCACCTCTGACAAGACATCTTGTGAATGTGGGGAATGCCAGGCCTCCACTGTGGTTCGGATCTCACGTTAAACTGTAGGTCCTCCATTTCATCTCACAATAACCCTACCATTACACATTAGCGTCAGTGCGTATAGCCCCAACAGGTAGTAAAAAGCGGTGTTAATAATAATAATAATAATAATAATAATAATTTAAACTTTAGGATATCTATAAGCTGATATAACCGTAACTAAATAAAATAATAATTTTTTTACTAAATCTATCATATTTTAACTTTTCTCACCCAATATAGACATAATGTACCCTGTAAAGTAACAGTCTTACCTTGGTAGACTACATTATGGCCCTATCTTGTAAGTATACCATAGTAGAATAGTGCAAGGGTAAGCTTACTACCTTATAGGGTAAACGAGGGGTACTTGGAACAAACGGTAAACGGTTCGTAATGAGGACGATCAAGTTACTTTGCAGGAAGTTTCAGAACACATTCTACAAATCTGCATACAATAGACCAAGCAGTTGGCGCCATGTTTCCACAAATGCTTGGCAGCAACACCAAACTTGTTTGGGAGAGTTTCTTAGCTTTAGTGTGTAGAATTATACACCCACGTACATGGTAAGACCCAAAATTAACATATTTAACGGGAAAATTCCGTGTAAATACTCGTAATCTTCTTCAGCTAATCTTGTTGATGCGATCTTTTCAAAGATATTATGGAATATTTTATGGGTTTAAATACCAATAAACTCTATTAAAATATTTAATATAATGGGGCAGAGATGGGAGAAATACAATCCATAAGGAGATTATACGTATTTGTTTGGAGAAGTAAAAAGCAATTCCATGAAAATGAAACGCTTCATTAAATACAATCATAAATCCAAATCTGACCTCCCCATCACTGATAAAACAAGCAGAACGATACTAGAGCCCTCTACCCACGTGTCCAACTGTATCAGTTATCACGTGGTTAAACAATTAACAATCAGTATATTATCCGTTTATAGCCATGTTTGGGATTGAATCGGGGACTCCTATTTCAGATGGGAAACGTGATATCAACTAAGGGCTAAGGTGTCAGAAAACTACCTGAGATCTAACGAAATGAAAATGTCTGTAAGCGACATGAATCCAGACAGTAAATTATCAATTTAGATAAAATCTACAAATTTGTTCTGGCAGAAATTAATGTTTGAATGACCTTCGGAATTTATCTATAAGAATTTACGTTGAATTTATAAAACACTCCAGTATATCTAATCTTTAAAATTATATTACAAGTGTTTATTTTGTTTCAATAAAATATATTTAAAATGTTATTTGTCATTTTTTAAATTTTAATTTGAGTATTTTTTATCTTTTCACTAATTGAATTGGTGGTCGCATTGTTGAAAGCGTCACTCTATAGCTAGTGTTATGCTTGTTTGCCTAAGACGTGGAGATCGGGGTTCGAAACCAGGTCGAGTTAACTGAGGGTGATTTTTGATTAGTTGTTAATAATCCCTCTCAATGTC
Source organism: Timema shepardi (assembly GCA_902151425.1). NCBI lineage: Eukaryota > Metazoa > Arthropoda > Insecta > Phasmatodea > Timematidae > Timema > Timema shepardi. Next base: position 179,055 of record CABFVX010000038.1, on the reverse strand, counting down.
CGCAAATGTGGGTATATTCTCTCTTAATATTCCATACTCTCAATCACTTATCGTGAATCTATGAGTATTACCCAAATGGTACTTAGGACGCGGTAAAAACAAAAAAGATAAAAAAAATCTTAAATTATTTATTTTATCAGGAAACAAATACTTTATGGTATCATCCTGTAATCGAGGCATACCAACCAATCAAACGCTGTCTTTTGGCAAAGATAGTGCAAACCTCTGCGGATATTGTATCAACTGGTCATAATAATGAAACCTTTGGCCATTAATCTCAGTTTTCTTGACTGAAGCTGCTATTTAATCCTTCCAGTAGTTCTTAATTTGTCCTCACGGGGTTGAGCTGACCCCATTCCTGAATCAATATTCCACAGATAATATTGAATCAATGGGGATTGAACCCAGGACCTCTGGGCCCTAGACCATAGTAATAATCTATTGAATCAATAAATTACATAAAGATAAACTTAATTTTAGAATTGACCGAGAATTTATCCACCTTGGCCTTTAATTCCTGACTGTGAAATGAAAAGATTCAAATTAATTAATAACACTTTTTTTTTTGCCTCACCAGGAATCTGATCCTGGACTCTTGGTTCAGTATGCAAACGTGCAGAATTATATATGATGTTGGGAAAAAAAATCTCTATAGATAACGAGTAACTCATCACAGAAAATGATGGAAAGTCTTATCACGTTGGCAGAATTAGATATTAAGTATTCATTAAACTTTCTCGGGATAAGTGTTCTAAAGCTTTGCAAGGCAATTCCGGTTTTCAATTACTTCCGGTCGTTTCATAGACCAGCTAGCTGGCTATAATCAGGACCGAAGGAGAGGACCATTAATTCTCTCTCCCAAGATCTTGACTTCTTCTTGGGAAGATCGAGTGGGGGGGTTTCTAGTTCGCGCACCGAATATCGGGGAAAAACTTTCACACTTTAACCAAAAGTTTTATACGAGAATATTAAACTTTGGTCCAATATCATGTCAGGAATAACTAACATTTTACTAAATCTTAGTTTTTTTTCTTTCTTTTCATACAGTCAAAATTTATAGAAAGGGTGAAAAAACATATTTTATGCGGTCGACATTGATATTTTTTACGTTGTTATTAGTATTAATTTATATGGATCGATAATGTTTATCAATAGCGACAGCTGTAGTTCACATGATCAGACGTACGGATACGTAATAGTAGGTATATTAATTTTGTTTAGTGGTCAGATAATACTATTAGGAGTCTGGGATACATCATTCGTAGCCCATTAGTGGAAAGATGAGCCAGTACTAGTGTACTGTTGCCCAGGGGACGCCCTAGTGTACTAATCGTACATCCTTTCCGTGGAGGCTCGTTCCATGTCCCGAAGAGATGAGGTGAGGGTGATAGTGAGTATGAGGGTGTGTAACCAGTGGAAACACTTAAACCTAACTCGGGACTAATTAACTAAACCCTTGTGACCGTTGGGGGAATTCCCTTTTCATGAAAAATACCCGAGATACAAACCGGGAATCAAGCCCAGGGCCCACGGGATTTTAGCTATGAGCATTGACAGCTACACCATGGGATTGGTTTGCTGTCAGATAAGGCCCGTTAATATAAAACCTGTGACTATAATATACGCAATCGTCCATAATATTTAACACATTTCTGTGTGAAAGCGAAATAAACGTCAAGTTTAGCTAGTCTGAATGATCTGTTAATTGAGGTTGTGATTAAAATCGCGGAAAGAATAAATTGGAGCTCCTTAAAAATCAAGGTGGGGAAAAAAAACACGCACACATATCAATTTTTTAAATCCTCACTGTCCAATAAAATCTGAGATCTTACCGGAAGTTTTCGATAGTTTGCATAGAGATTTAGAAATTAAAAGAGAGAAAAAGATAGAAAGACAAAAGTTTGCTAACCAAGGCCAATACAAAACTAGTAATAATTATATATAATTCAATTATTTCATAAGTCATTTTTAATAATTTGCATGCGTGATGCATGGTGAGATTTTTCTTGTCTTTATATTTGCTATAGCAAATTTTAATTTTTGAGGTAATCCTAAATATCTTTTGAAAAATAAATTATATGACATAATCACAGATACGTTCTCATGTGGATTTTTTAAATTTGTTAACTAATCAATATCTAAAATCAGTTATCAGAAATCTGTAAAAAAAATAGATTTTTTGTAAGCAAAAAAAAGATAAACTCCTATTTTATCATTTAAAACCCTAACGAGATATGTGTTTTGAGCAAAATCGTTAGATACTTATCGAACAAATATTGAAATTTTTAATATCTGCAACATGCTAGTCTCCATCAAAAAAATTTCTCCAAAAAAATAGTTTTTAGTGTTGTTTGTTTTATCAAACAATTATTATATAACAATTTTCGACAAATTGTTCATATACATTTATTAATAATCCAAAGTTTTCAAAAATTAGTAATAAATAAATTACCCTAAAAGGATTTGTTTCCTCCAAAACAAGTCTACAATGTTTAATGTCATGTCAAACACTCCCCTGATATTTATTTTGTAAAAATTGATTTATGTATGCCGAAAAAATTTGAACTTAAATTTAATATATAAGTAAACTAAAATTAAATTTAGAGTTGGAATAAAATAAAAAAGGCTCTGCGCTATAAAAATAAAACTTCAAAATCTCAAGTTTTTTTCCAAGGATAGAAGAACAGATTGACAGACAGACAGACAGACAGATAAGTAACTGAAATAACATTACAGGGACAAAATTAAAAATTTCGTTGGGCTTGCTGACACATAAAAATACAATATTTATGAAATGAAGTAAAAAAAACTATTCACGATTACAATACTTTCTTTATACGGGTAAATAGAACCTATGTCTGAAAGCCCAGATTCCCCCAAAGCTGACTTAGCTTCTTCGGACGTCGTAAATCAATTTGGGAGGAATTCTTTTCTTTTCTTCATTTTTATCCATCTCTTCTTCCCCTCAATTTCCCCTTCACCTCTTTCCAGAAAACAAGTTTAATTTATGTTGAGACTCTTATAAAAAAAAGATTTATTGCTTTACAGAGTTTTTGTTGTTATTTCGATGACAGTACAACAATTTTATAAAATACGTAGCTTCGTTTAATTTACGAGAATTTTCTTTCCATTTTGATTTAAAGTAAAATTTGAAGACTTTTTGTTAGGAGAATTGGTTGGTTCTATCGTGGATTATAATAATATGTACTTTAGATAATATTTATATAAAATGATGACTTAAAAAAAGTTTTATCTCTGCTAGACTAACTAGCCATATCGGGATAATGGCTTTTCACAAAAATCTATTAAAATAATCCAAATTATATTAGATAGTTTTTAATTGTTACTTGAATCCAGAATATGGATAAATATCACACAAAGCTACGACATAAATATAACTAAAACTATTAATACTATTTAAAAACATGTGGACAAACATACCAAATCTATGTTTATTATAAAATGTTAAAAAGGTTATTACATTAAGTCTACAATTTACAAGGATTCAAGCTACGCGGATTTTTGTTACGTAGTTACAGGACTTCCCTTGACTTATGAATAGCAACGCCATCTATGAAACGGCACTTTTAAACTTAATAAATGGAACTCTTAGCAGGCTCACTTATAGTTCAAAGCCAATAGCCATTTTGTTTTTTTTATTGTAAAACTGTTTAAATTTAACTATCGTTTGAAGCCAACACATATGTAAGAAATACATCGTATATTAGAGCCACATAACTTACGCGGTTTTTGAACTCTCATGGAAATCTTCAGAATGAACTAACCGTGTAAGTCTAAAACTTGTTGTAATCATCTTATACAATAAGAATTTTTTGAGACGGTCCATGTTCTATAGTTTGTTCATATATAACATACATTTTAAGAAATTTGTCGTTAGTTTGCTTCACTATGACGCAAGAATATAGGTTTCGACGCCTTGTAGAGTGGATTAAGAATGTTTTTTCCTCCATTTTTAGTTTATAATCCCTTTTAAAGATGAATGATGGTTTATTTTATTAGTAAAAACCTTTCTCATAACCTAAACAAATATATTGTAAAAAAAGGGGTATCTTTTTATACTTCAGGTTAAGAATTTGGGGTTTGAAGCCCAACATTTTTTCTCAGGAATGGTTTGTATAAAAATATATAAGTTCCTAAGAGTTTCAAGATAACGGTTTATTCTTTTAAAATTCACGCATTTAGTTATTTTTCTCAACATTAAGCATTCAAACATTCACAATGAATTTAGAGCACATTGAAAAATAAATATTTTCCCTACTGACCAAACAAATCTAGGCAATGTAAATTCTTTATTTATTGCATTGAGTAATAACATGTTTATGTGTGTATGTTAGTCAACACTAATGGTTGGTTGGATCATCAACATTTCGACAAAAAGCTGTAAGGTCTAGACAGCGCTGAAGAGGTGTACTAGGGAAATGAGGAGTGAGGTAGTTTCCCATTGATTTCCTCACTGATCCAGAAGGTTCTATTGCACACCAGTCTGCCAAGCCTACCAACTGACCCTACAAGTGACACCTTCACTCCATTCATCACAGGGACTGATTGTATATTGAATGTTATTACTAGTACTGTCCATACCTCTGACACTTTCATATATCAGAGCCATAAACGAGACTGATAGATGAAAGTTACAGCTTGCTCTAAACAATAACAGAAAATACAGTGCATTGCAAACAACATATATGACCAAATATGGATATAGGTTATACACACGAACAGAAAATGTGGTTTTAGATACATTATACCTCGAACCATTCTAGGATTTTTCCTTAGATTTGAAGTTAACATTTTCTCTTGGTGACCAAGCTATACAGGAAATAAGTGAATACTATCATTAGTACGTAATACTTATAGAACCACCATTGTTTACTTTGTTTTAAGATGCCACTCTGTTAATATAAGTTTAAATTCAAAAAATACACTCAAGGTGATGGATTGATTCTTGATCTTTCTTTTCAAATTAGCTAACAAACGAAACACCTTGTGATCCATATCCATATTTAGACAGATTGCATTATTGAAAAACCATATGTATCGTTCATACAAGATCCAAATAGTATCCCTGATAAAATTTAGTTAAAATTGGTCCAACACTTAGTTATAATCTTTGCACAAATGGAGATGAAATGCCAAATATTCGAGTAATAAAAGCATCTCACTCTGCTCAGTAAAATTTGAAAAGGGATTTATTTGAATCATTTATTTAGTGAACATATAAAATAAAATACAATGTATTACAAAACAGTTGGATTGTCCTTCATAATAATTATGGTTTTGATTTGAGTGTCCAGTGCTTCCACGCCACACTGTTCTAGTAAATTGGGGTGAATTCTTCCTAAATGTGTTGTAATCGGGGCGATCCTTTATGATGATGTTCGCGACAGTAATTTATTAATAAACGCTTTCATTCACTTTGATCACATTGTGGTATGTTCAGTTGGGTGACAGGGAATAACAAATAACGTAAACTCATTTTTGTTTAATGATACAAGCTTTCATCTGTTTTAAACTTTACCAAAGGCAGATATAAAATTAAAAATTAAAATGGTTTATTTTTATAAATTTTAAAAATAATTATTTCTTTTTTTTAATCGCTTATAAATATAAATGGTTGCAAGTTTCAGAATGATAGTACATCTTACCTTTTATTTACTATAATACTCAAATAAAGAGTAGCTTAGCAAAAATTAATTTTTGAATTTTAAAATATTTCAATAATTATTATGATTAAATCTGATCAAAATACAAAAGAGAGACGGACTGAATTATAAGCACTGGTTTATTGAGCTCTGATGCAAATAAAACGTGATAATTCATCACAGCTTCATGGTCGAAAATTTGCGAGATTACAATACTATATTTATATATGGAACTAAGTATATAGGCCTCTAATAATAATAATAATAATAATAATAATAATAATAATAACCATAGATTTTTCGTTACCAATCATAATTTTTTAAATTACCATCAGGACAATCAGGCAAAATGAAAAATACTAAATAAATTTATCATAAATGGTTTTCTTTATATTGTAAACATTCTTAAACACTTACTCCTCAACTTATTATTCCAAAAATTTTCATTAAAATTTTTGATTGATTATGACAAATGCTTAGTGCTCAAAGAGAAAGCCAATTGCCTTAATAAATATATTCATTCTATCTTATCTTACTCGTTCGTAATTACACGGTTACTCTTCCGGCCTTCTATTAGATTTGGCTTCCATCCAAGAGGAGCAAAGCCACTAGAAATCGGGTCTCGACAAAACCATTTAGAATATATCACAGTGACTATTTCCAAAGCAGTCACAAATTAAATTGGCAAATAACCTTCGAAATACCAACTTGACTCCAAGGGATTTTAAATACTCATTACAGGCAAAATATTATGCTATAAGTATTCAAAATATTTTAGTACAGTTATATAGACTTGAACAATTTCTAGTTATTAAAGAGACCCAGCTTCATTCACTGTGGCTAGATAATATTATTTAATTAATTATTTATCTGATAAATTGAGGCATATAATAAGTTCAATAATTGTTATCTATGACCATACTTCTCTCACCATGGGTGTCAAAGTATCATGTTTCTAAAAATAAATTAGGAAAATGCTAGACACATATTGGTGAGCACGAGCTCTATATGTCAATTAAGAATCAAATAGCCGAAACTATTATGTATGCATTTAGTGAGAGATCACTTCACATGGATATCATATTCTGAAACTTGAAAATATCACTCCTGGACACGGGTTTGATTCCCGTGTCCAGGTGTCAATTTTCAGAATCTATATCTCAAGCATATTTAGTATGGTTACCCATAACAAGGTGAATATTTGTCAATCCCCACGCCCCTTATTTTGGTTTTTAATCATGTTTTTAATAAAGCATAAGTATCCTTGGAAATAAGTCTTGAATTTACTTTCAAATCCTGAAAGTTAAAAACTGGAAAAATATTTGGTGAAAGGTTTTCTAGCACATGGATGTTTTATTGATATGTTTGTTTTGTGTTACTATTTGCTAGATTGAACATCAAATCTCATTAGTAGAGTGGAATGAATATCAAAACTCATTATTTAAAAAAAAACACACCAAATCACATACTTAGATAGATAAATGGTTATTTTTAAACATTATTCAAGATCATTTGATCCATTTTGAGCCTATAATACATACCCAAATATATATATATATATATACAATATTTTCACGAACCTAAAAATTATTTTAAAAAAACCCACCAAATCACATACTTAGATAGATAAATGGTTATTTTTAAACATTATTCAAGATCATTTGATCCATTTTGAGCCTATAATACATACCCAAATATATATATATATATACAATATTTTCACGAACCTAAAAATTTAACCCTTTAATTTTCGCGCTATACTCAATATTATTGATTCTATAGCATTTTTTTAAAATTATTAGTACCGTATCTTACTACCCGTTCGGGTTGTACGCACTTACGCTAATGTTTAATGTTAGGTTGATTGTGAGATGAAATGGAAGACCCACAGTTTAACGTGGGATCCGAACCATGGTGGAGGCCTGGCATTCCACACATTCAAAAGTTGCGATTAATACACGTCATATCAGAGGTGAAGGAAGGGTTTGGCGATCAGATAAATTTGTGCCAGGACCAAGGATTGAACCCCGGAACCCCAGCACAGAAGTCAGACACCATACCCCTAGACCACCAATTCACCTAAATACAAGTTAGCGGTAACAACATTCCAATATCAAATAAAAGTTTCCGCAGTTTAGTCATCTCAATAAAGATGTGACCAGCATACAAAGATAATATTCATCCAAAGAGAAAATTGTATTGTTTTCGAACCAACAATTAAATATAGAATTATTATATTTTAGACAGAGAGGTAAATGTTATTTTGAGATTTACAGCCATGCAGAAAATAACGGTTTCCCTCGTGATTGATCAAAGAATTAAAACTGAAAATTATCTGTGAAAACCGGGTTTTAGTGTAAATATACTATTTTCCCCGAATCCTGGACTCCTAATCGTTTAAATGAGTGGTCCTTTCTCAAAATCTGTTCTGTCATTTCCTCGTAATTTTTATTAGCGGAAACGGACTTATCAAATTATACATAATATATTCGAAAGTCTAAATTTAATACGATTTTCAATTTATTATATACATATATAAATGTACATATATATGTATGTATATACATTTACATATATATGTATATATATACACATATATATTTATGAAAGTCTAAATTTAATAAAAAAATTACACAAAGTAATGTTGCTAGTAGGTTATAAATATTTGTCATTAATAAAATACGATTATAGAATTCAATATAAAATATTATTTGTGATAAAGATATTAAGAAAAAATTATGTGAAATATAACATTTTTATTGAATATATCTGTAAAGATTAATCAAAGTGGATATTGTAAATTCTACATGTAAGATTAGATATAACATATAATTAAAAACGCATTATAATGTGAGTCAGGTCACGTTACATTGAACAAGTAAACTTATAACACAATACAATTAAATAACATAACTGGACCATGTATACTAATTATCAATTACTAGGATGACATTAATTTGTAGTCATATATTTTAAGTAGTAGTTAGAAACTGATTGAATTATAAAATCAACAAAATGTTGATTACATAAAAATTATTGAATTCTATTTTCTTATCTGAGTCCCATGCTCCTTTTTCAGAGTTCGTAGAGAACGCCCTTATTTATAATGTGTTTTTAATTATATGTTATATCTAATCTTATATGTAGAATTGACAATATCCACTTTGATTAATCTTTACAGATATATACAATAAAAGTGTTATATTTCACATAATTTTTTCTTAATATCTGTATCACAAATAATATTTTATATTGAATTCAATAATCGTAGTTTAACTGCTTCCTTATTACAACCTTCACCATGTTTTTCAAAAATTAATAAAATAGGTTACATTATCTACATTTATAATGTATAAGATTTTTGTAACGTCATTTTAACTGCAACAATAGAAAAGTAGCAAAATAAATAATCTTCATATCTTCCTACGTGAAAAAAGTCATTTAAAAAAAGAATATCTTTCTACATCGCATCTGATGCGGCTAGCATCTGAATAATTCAGTTTCAGCTTGTGGTTAACACTTCAGAAGAAAGCTTCACAAGGTAAAAAGAAAGAAAAAACTTGTATTTTATACAAAGTACCGCACGAGTGCTAACTATCCAATAGTGTTATACAATTCTGAGTGTATAGTCGGGGACACATTACTAAAATATGTTGTACACTCATTTTAACCTGAAAGTTTGTAGGCTTATTGTGATATCTTATAAATTAAAATCTATACAATAATTACCCATTCTGGTGGCCACGTAATCTAAGGTGTCATTCTCGAAATGGATTAGACAGAGAATCAAATTCAAACCTATTCATCCTTAACCCATTAGCGTATTTCGTATACGAGCGTATAGCTCAAATGGGTAGTAAGACAAGAGGGTTTAAAAAAATATATATAAACACTTGTACATACCGCATTTGAACCAATAATTATGATACCTTTCTCCGAGTAATAATTGCAGTAAAGAAAATAAATTAAAACAAATAATTCCATTTAGGGCCTGAAATTTAGCATTAGAAGAAAACAATCAAATAATTAATTCATTATTTATTTATTTTAGGTATTTAACGTGCACTTTCTGAACCGACTGATTATGTCAGCGCACAAGAATTTCTATGAGTGAGAGCGAAAGAGACTACCAATTATATTGGTAAATGTATTTTAACATGCCTTATAGGGTTATCTTAAATGTCCACAATCGACATGGTACCGACTGCTTTGCTTCCCCCCTGAAGGAAGTTGTGCTACGGATATTTATCACTAAAAAAAACAATACGTCAACCCCAGCTGGGTTTGAACCCACGAAAATTATATCCTGAGACGATCACTTTACGTAAATACCTCCAAAGTCGAGAGAAAATAATCAAATTCCGGTTTCCAAAATAATTAAAAATAATATTAAAAGCAAGATTATGTTTTAAAATGAAATATAAAATATGTGTTTAAATAAACTTCCAAAACTTTATCACAGTGGAATATGCAATCGGGATGAGTTCATTATACATAGGGGTGGAGTCATATACTAATAGAATTCGTTTACTTAATTTTTTTTTTCAAATATAGAGTAGAAATTTGAATCCTCAAATAATAATAAGCATACACAACTTTATATTATTTAAATAGAAAACTGATCCCTTAACACAGAATTCAAATCCACGACATTTATCTTAGTACGTTAAAAAAAAAAGGAGTTATCCCGTGGCCAGGGGAACTCTTCACTCATATTTTAAGGCAGAGACTGTGATGGAATTGTGGGAATCTTCAGCTTCATATACCACCACGTCCATTATAGACATTGCCTTAAAATAGGATTGAAGAATAACCATGAACACCAGATGATTTCTGGATAGCTAAGTGGTGAGATCATTGACGCACTAAGTAAAACGTCCTTGGTTTGATTCCCGTGTACAGGTGTCATTTTTAAAATTAAATTATATACTATTTAGATTAGATTATTCCGATTTTTTTTTTTTTTGTGATTTCGTGACCCTCCCGAATGCCCTACTCAATATTATTCCCTTCACAAATTTATTAAAATTGTAATATCAAGATAATTTATTTATATTGTACTCGAGATATTTGAGATTTCTGTTGAACTCAAAACTCTCGACTACCAATGGATTATTGGGATTCAAGGAGTACAGGCTTTTTATTTAGCACCGCGTCTTACTAACCGTTCGGGTTGTTGGATTAAGTATTAATTACTTTAATGTGTTATGAATTGGTAAGGTTGAATATAGATGAAGTGAAACCGAATTTGCGTGGAGGGATAGTGGAAACCATTTTGGAAAAACCACGCCAGTACACGCGAGCGAGATTCTAACCTTGCTTGATCTCCCCGTCCTCAGCAGTCTAAAGCAACACGAAACTAACGCCACCGAGGTGGGTGAGAAATATAGGGTTAAATTGTTTTATCATAATTAAATAATTTAAAATAATTACTTAAAGACTAAATAAATACTAAAGTTTTATTGTGTTAAAAAAATTATTTAACATTTACACCGAATCTAGTTTCACTATTTACTTTTTAAGTAGATAGTCAAAAATTTCACCTCACCACGTTTCATTGGAGCAGTTTAAATTAAATAAGTTGGGTGATTTACAGGGGACAAAACAGGATATATATATATGTGTTGACATAATTTAACATAAAATACTACCTTTAATAATAAATGGTTGACATCACTGGTCTTGGGGTAAAGTGCTCGCGTTAGGATCCGATGTTACTAGGTTAAAAACCCAATTAGTGTCAACGGATTTTTCTTGACTGATAAAAATTCGTAGCACAAATTCCTTCGGAGAGGAAGTAAAGTCGTCGGTCCGATGTCGATTCTGGCGTGTAAAATAACCCTGGAAGGAATGTGAAAATACCTTTCCCGTATAAATTGGTAGAACCTTTCATTCTCGCTCGTGTATATTTTCGTGTGTTGATATAATCGTTCGATTAATAAAGTACACGATAAATATCTTAGATAAATAAAAAAATACAAACAATAAATACCTCTAACTGCCTTTTGGTGATAGGATAAAGTAAGTTACACGTTTCTAAATTTAATAAGGAATATTATTAAGAGTTATATATGCTGTAAGACATTTTTTATACTTTAATACGTAAAGTTTTAGTATTATTAATGTTAGCTGTAAAACATATATTTGTATTTTATAAGGGTTTCTTGCTAACAATGCTCTACTATATTTTAGGTTAGAGGGCACCCAGATATATTATTTGGAGAGAGGATGAAAAACGCAGATATAAAGTTCCGTTCAGAGTTTTTCAATTTGCTGTATATACCCCGACCTCCCAGTCAACAAATACCGTGTCTAACGTGAGTCTATTTCCTTATGATTCAAATCACAGACCAGTGAACTTTTGGGAGAAAAAATATACTATTAGTTTAGTTTTCATACATATCATCAAGGTAAATGGTTTAGAACTTATTATTTAATTACTATCATATTCCGTACACTTTTAAAAATTCTGGCGTTAGTATGTATGAGACACACACATGTGAGCACTCTGTCTGAAAAAAGGCACAAGTCTCGTATTGTTTAGTCTGTCGGTGAAAGCTAAAATAGGGGGGGGGG
>CABFVX010000038.1:144806-164250 GCA_902151425.1 Timema shepardi | reverse complement strand
GTGTGTGTGTGTGTGTGTAAAGTTATATAGCTTTGATCCTTTCTTTAAATACATATTTATTATACGAGGGCTATTAAATTATTTTATTTATGCCTCAATTATTTGTAAAATTGTTTCTTACAACAAATACTGTGGATTGTCTTTGTAATTTCAACTCCTATAAAAAGGAAATAGTGTCTGTTCTTAAAAATTAACTTAAAAATATGTATGTAGTATTTAAAAAAATAATATCATTAAATGCGCATACGTATGTTAAAAATTATTTACAAATTTATTTATAAAAAACGTAGTTTATATTTTTAATCACAAATTACATAGGAAATAATAAATATATTCCTTTTGTAATCTGTTAATAACAGCGCAAACATTTTACCACTGTAAAATAATGTAAATAAATTTCCTAAATAAACTTATTAAAAATTATTCAAAGAAACTTTGTTTCAAATTTGAAAAAAAAAAGAAGAATTATTTATTTAAAAATTAATATTTTTATGAACAGAATTTAGAGGTACTTTGAATAAGATGATAATTACTATATTGAAGTTTAATAAATAATTATACAACCATTTATAATTTCACAATTATATGTAACTAATATAAGAAATTATCTTGTTTGATATGCTACTAAAGTATCTTTGGCTAATTTTATTGGTTACTCTATTAATTTTTACTTTCTAATATCATCTCATATATCAAGAGAAATTATTATCTTAATCATGAAAAAATTTATATCGAGATTATGGTCAATCCTTACGGTTTATGTAAACACTGACCCAAAAGGTGGATTTTACAATTTTGTTTGTCCCCACGTCTGTCTATCTATTTCTATCCACGATTCCTAAACGGATTAATGGACTTTATTCAAAATCGATATATAGAATTTATATGGATATACATCAGGAAAGAATATTGATTTTGATCCTATCCCTCAAATTGAGTATAGTTTACTGATGAGTGATTTTTATGAATTCCAAATTTTTTGAAAATGTCTAACAATTATGTTTAAAATGTATATCTATTATATGTTTGACATGTAAAATAGCACTGCATGATTGGTTTTTGGGTAAAATTTTGTCGAAGGTTATTCAGGTATGACAAATTAACAGTGAATAATTGTTTTCGAGGTAAAAAACTCGATTATGGATCATTTACTATAGACATGTTTTTTAAAAACTAAAAATATTTTACAAATTGCCTTTATAATTTGGTTACAAATGAGTCTCTTGGGAGTGTTTAACATGACATATCATTGTATACTAGTTTTAGGGGTAAAAATTAGTTTAAGGGTGGTTTGCTTATGATAAATATATTTAAAGGATTTACTATTTAAAAAATGGCTCGAATAATTTTCCTTAAAGTAGATATCCAGGAGGAGGTTGATCTTCCAAATAACACTGTATACTTTGATTTTGAGAAAGAGATTTCCAATAAATTTTGAGTATATCTGAAAATACACACACACATTGTGTTCATACAATGTATCATGGGACTATTTTATACGATATTTAATAATGATCCTTTATTTTATAAAATAAATGATTTCAAGATTAGTTTACCTGCATTGTATTATAGAACATATACCATTTTGGAAAATGGTTTAGTGATTGAATTAAATGGGTATCTGTGTATAGTTTTTATTGATAAATAAGAATACAGTTTTTAATTTTACAAATAATAGATCATTTTAGGGTGGTCTACAAATAATTTTTCTTTTAAAAATTGAAATTTATATAAGGTATTTGAATAATATTGCTTTTATTGTGATTAAAAAAGATGATTTTTTATGAGGAAAACTAATTTAAGGGTATTTTACTAAAAACCTATATTTGAAAATTTTCTTCGACGTTATAATACACAGTATAAGAAAATTAGTGCGATTGTATCCTATCATTTACTTTGCAAAGAAATTAAAATTCCATTTAAATAATTAATTTACCAGGAAATATATATTTTTTAAAGATGACTTAGTAACTGAGTGGTTATACATTTCAGCTATTACACTGTTGGTTATTGGTTTGGTCTTACAAGTTCAGATGTATTTCGATGTTTGGCCTATTTAACCGATATTTACTTTTTTCCCCGAGCTGTTTAATATTAATCTCGTAATCATCCGGTGTATCAAATTTACCTGATTAACTCTAACTATAAAGTATGATATATACATCATAAATTAATAATATTAATAATCATCAACTTAATAAAATATATATAAAGTGCTAGTTGGATAAATTCTTTAGAATGACGTCACGTCTCACTTGCAATTACTAGATGTATAATCACGCACCCCGACGCCAGGCGTACATGGGCGACGCCTGACAATAGCACTTGAGTTGAGGACTCGAAGGGCACCCCCCGAGGTAGAAATAGAAGAGTCCTGAACAAAAGACGCCTCGAGACGCCCACCACCACCGCTACCCCTGGCGGGAAATAATTACCGACACCACGACGACAAGTTTGCTTGCGTCGTATTTTTCCTTATTACAGACCTAGACAAGTTTCATTAACATGAAATCATGAAATATACTATGTATTAATTTCACTGAGAAAGGTTTAGTTATTTTCAATGATAATGTTGATAGTGATTTTAAATTTATTTTTAACACCACGTCTTACTACCTGTTGGACTATTCGTCAATGTACTTATTTATCTTAAGTTTTAGGTGTGAGTAATGTTGAACTTAGAGTTAGTTTTAACAGAATTTGCGTGAAGGAAGAGTGTAAATTCGTTTATGAAAAACAACCTCAGTGCACTCTATAACTTATCTCGCGTGGCAACTGAAACAATTATAATTTAATTTAATTTAAATATAAATTAGTTTAATGTGAATAGAAATTATATTTTTATATCAATAAAGTGTGATTTTTATAAGACACTAATCAAGTTAATAAAATTTGTTTTATAAACCTTTTGAATAATTCAGTTTCCCCACCAAATATTTATTCTTAATATATTATTACTACGTAATAAATAGTAATTAGTATTTCCCCTGTAGTTTCTTAAATTACAAGATCCATTCTAAAAGTTTTTCTTGAAAATGTATAAGTATATATTTAAGCTTGTCGATTAAGATTTTTGGAGATATATTTTCTCTTTAAAATTGTTTATGAATTTCAATACAGCCAAATAATCTTTAATATATCTCTGCAAGTCAATACTGTTTTTTTACAAAAACGTTATATTAATCAGTGACTGCATGGTCTAGGGCGTCACTCTGTAATATACTTAGCTTTCAATAAAGGGGAGATTGGATTTCTTATCCCGATGTGAGTGTGAATTTTACTATTATGTTTTCCCCGCTCCCTCCACAAAAATATGGTTAATTTTCCTCTAAATTTAAATTTATTAAACCTTAACACTACAGCGTGATCAATATAAAGCCTGAAAGGTGGTAAAAAATGCAATGTATATTAATATAGTTGGTTACAAATCACGTGAATGTTATTATCGTAAAAAATATATTTATATTGAAATATTTACTAGACATATAAGCTCAGATTTAATACATATTATAGACACACACATTTTTTTTTTAATTTAGCCAATATTATAATTTTTTTCTAGCATAGTGTTCTATTACATATTAGGGTTATATGTTAAGGCACTAATTCCTCTAAAGGTTTTAGGGATTAGGAAGGTTATATTAAAGTAAATGTACCTTAATTTACGTGGAAAACCATTTTGGAAAAACCACTCACAGTACACCTGACTGGGATTCGAACCTTAACCTTCCCGTCATCGGCAGTCTAGCCTACTACAAGATTATAAATCTAAATGAATTATTTGTATACTCATTTGGGATCCTCTTATTATTATTATTATTATTATTATTATTAATATTCTAAATATTGTTCAAAAAGTGAGCACAATTGAATGGATTAAAGTTTTTTTTAAACTACTAAATCCATCAAGCAAAAATAAATTGCCAAATGAATATTGCGTGTACAGAAAGTTTAATTCCATTACACCAAAACAATTTTTATCTCAAAATAATGTCGCCATTCTTGGTACTATTAAACTCGACAAAAGGATTTTTTTTTACATTACGTTTTACTACTGATTGGTAAGAGATAAGTATGGTATAGTTGAGATAAAATGGAACTGCATTTGCATGGAGGAATAAATGAAAACCATTATTAAATGACTCATTTTCTCATCAACATCAATTCAGTATATTTCAGTCCATTTAAAAAAAAGTAAATTCTTTAAATATATTAGTAATAAGCAATCCACCCTTAAACTAATTTTTACCCCAAAAACTAGTATACAGTGATATTTAACATGTTAAACACTCCAATGATACTCATTTGTAACCAAATTATCAGAGCCGTTTTTAAAATATTTTTAGTTTTTAAAAAACATGTCTTTAGTAAATTATCCATAAACGAGTTTTTTTTACCTCGAAAACAATTATTCACTGATATTTGCCATGCCTAACTAAACTTCAACAAATTTTTAACCAAAAACCAATCATGCATTGCTATTTTACATGTAAAACAGATAATAGATATACATTTTAAACATAATCGTTAGAGACATTTTGAAAAAATTTGGATTTAATAAAAATCCCTCATCAGTAAACTATACTTAATTTGAGGGATAGGATCAAAATCAATATTCTTTCCTGATGTATATCCCTATAAATTCTATAGATCAATTTGGTTTAAAATTCATTAATCCGCTTAGGAATCGTGGATAGAGATATATAGACAGACGTGGGGACGAACAGAATTGTAAAATTCACTTTTTGGGTCAGTTTTTACATAAACCATAATGACGCGTTAGAACAGTTTTTCTCAAACCGTGGTACGCCTACCCCTAGAAGTACGGTAAGAATTTCATCTTTTTAAATGCACCACTACGTTTTAGTAACCATTTAATAATAATTAATAATAGTGAGTTTGCTAAATAAATTCTTGTGTATTTTGACCAGATATTATCGCCTTTGATCAGATTTCTTTCCCTCCGTTGCAGATTTGTTTAATTCATCACAAATATTTTGTAAAAAATTTGAAACGATCATTTATATATATATATATATATATATATTTGAATATACCGTTTATAACACCGTTTACAAGATAAGAGTTATTTGTTTCCAATTTTTATATTAAGAGGGGAAGTTTCAGATTGATTATGCCATGGCCCCAAAAGAGGTACGTTATTGGAGAGAGTCAGAGAAACATTTCCCCAGACAATTAACCAATGATTAGATGTAATAAGATAATGAATTACTAAGAGAATACTAAGTTTAGCAATATAAAATATTTTAGGTTTATTTAAAGATATTTTGAGATCCTTTGGCATAGGTTTGTAACGGGCTAATCTGGCTTAGCCCCGTTCAAATGTAAACCACGAATATTTTTTGTGTTACAAACAAGTCGTCAAGAGTTAACAAATGAGATAATAGTGTTGAATGCTACGCCCGTAACATTTGTGTGTTTGTTTACATACCTACTTCACCAACTCTTCCGTCGAGTCTGATGCCCCGCTGAAAACAACAACATCGAGGGAACTGGCTGGGCGTGACCTCAGGCAAGAGCTCCGCGCCGGACAACGAACTACAATCAACTGAAAGCGCCGTGAACGATGTTGGCCGACGCGAGTCAATGTTCCAGAATAAAAAGGATCTTTTCCCCTTCTCTTCACCCCATCACGTGGGGTTCTCATAGTATATATTCGCTGGGCCGCTTGGAAGAAATACAGAATCCTGCTGGACACCATCAGGGCCGTTGGATCACAGCGCACTCTCGTCACGTCGGCTAATTCATTGGATCAACGTAGAAATACAGTTCGGGGAGATGGATCCACGAGACAGGAACAAATTACTAAAGTAGTCTATTGTACGACAGAATGCATCACGTAAACTTCAAGTCAGGAGTTGAGACTGTATCACGTAAACTACAAGTTAGGAGTTAAGAATGTATCATCCAAACTTCAAGTCAGGAGTTAAGACTGTATCACGTAAACTACAAGTTAGGAGTTAAGAATGTATCATCCAAACTTCAAGTTAGGAGTTAATGAAGTATCACGTAAACTACAAGTTAGGAGTTACGTAAACTTCAAGTTAGGAGTTAAAGATGTACAGTTAGATGTTGTAGATGTATAGAGATTAGGATTAGGATTAGCTTATTTTATGGCCAGATAAATAGGGTAACTTACTTGTAAGGATTAGGCAATAAACCGTGTCAATATCGAGACACTGATGTAACTCAAAGGTAGCTTGCCAGGGAAAGAGATGGTTCAAGTTATATGGAGGCCTGGGATCTATACCTAGTTAGGTACTTTTGTCAATCCCACGCACTTGTGTTAAGTGGGTATCCTGTGGGCCGTTCATGCTTCTCAAGATTGGCCCGCGGTTTTATCTTTGTTACTAGCAGTACTACTCCCCTTTGGAGTATACAGCGTATGAGCCGTTTCTGCCCCTCTGGCGCGGCTGGAGCTGTCATTAGTTACTTATGTATGTGTTGTGATATTGACCGCCCGTCGGGTGATCAAACTGTGGGACGTGTTCCCGACCGGGCATGGCCCGTAGGTTTAAATATACCTATGTAAATTGGTTGAGCCTCTTGTAAGGGGTTTGGTCTGTATTCTAGGCCCTCGTATGTAACGGGACTTGAACTTGCCCTATGTAAGTCATAACTAAACGTGCGCAGCCAACATGCCTTGTGATTGAGGGACCAGTAACGTAACTCAATTGTCTGAGTTAGTCCTTCTGGCGCCTCACGCCCCTTGTTGGCCTAGACTTAGGCAATGCTACCTAAAATATTACTTAGTTTGTATAGACTGTTCTTATTGAGATTACGTGCTAAATATTTATCATGTATCATGTTGTTTAATTAAATTGCAATACTTCTATTTACATCCTTTTTCTTTTTACTTCTCTATATGTATGTATGTGCACCCCTGGGGCTACTATGGTTGATCTTGGTGAAACCACAAACAACCAATAATGAAACCCCAAAAGTAATAGGACTTGGTGCAGGTTATATGGGTAAAGTTAATATAATAAAAGAAATTACTATATGTTTGCTCTGGTACATATATATATATATATATATATGTATTCATTTTTTCCCCCAAATGATTTTGGACAGCCTAGACACAAATTTATCTTATGTGTAACTTCAAGAGTTGAATTTTTTTCTTTACATTCATTACTGTTTCCAGCTTTAGGACTGGGTGAGCTTTTTATTCAAGCCACATTTTTTCCACTATCAGCTTGCTATCTTCGTATCTTCATATTCCTTATAATCTAACTTAAGACTAAGACAGGCACAAAACCCAGTCCCCGTCTGTTAATTTATCAAAGTGAAAGAAGTAAACCCATATTTAAACAAGGATAAACTTTTCGGCCATAATGGGAGTAGAACCCGTGACACTTAGCTCAGTATTAATACACGCTCCCAATTGAGCTAAGATGTCGAATAGTTAATTTAAAAATATAAATAATTATATGATTTTGTATTAAGACTTAGTTTATGTTAATATTTTCAATGTGTCAAATATAACAATTCTCTTTGATATGTTAAAATGTGCATACGCCTGTTAAATTTTTTTTGTGGAGTATGAATATATTAGTTCAAAATTAAAAATTAAAATGTACACTTAGAGAGAACGTTGACACTGATTTATTTCATTTTTAACATTAATAAATATAAATACGGTTCATCACATCTTTTTCATGAAAAATAGATGAGTAAGTATGTTGTAAGACTGCCCATAACAAAGTTATCTATATAAAAATAGCGTAACTATTTAAATAAACTAGTACCTTATACTTGTATCAGTGAAAAAAATGTTGAAACAAATAGTAATGGACGATACGCTAGAGATTCCAATTACTCCCCAAAGAATCACTTCCTGAATCATAAATCACATTTTGATATATATGTTTCAAATGAAACGAATTGGCTCTCTACCTAATGTTCGCCAAACAAACTTTTACGAAACCAATGACTGAGAATCCTAATTTTAAATAGATTTATCAAACTAATATTTTAGTTGTTAATATATTTCAGGGTGTATGATTCAAGTATAATTAATAATTTACATTATTAATAACATCATCTACCTTATCTATTCAATATACACATTTTTATGTTTATATATATGTATATATATTAATTTAAACTATTTCGTATGGCTATGATGACATAAGAATAAAATAAATGAATTTTATTATATATGTCTCTAACAGATAAGAGGGGGGAGGAATGGGTTTGGTACAGAGGGATTACATAAGATAATAGAGGACTCGAGATTGAGATGGTATGGTTACGTAATGTGGATGGAGGAGAGAAAGTCAAAGAGAATAATGAGAATGAAGTATATAGGATAAAGACTGCAAGGGAGGCCACGAAAGAGGTGGGATGTGCAGATAACAGAAAGTGTGCAAGTGAATAGAGAAGAATGGAAGCAAACAAAGGATGGAGAATGTTGGTAAGATAGAGGAAGATTGAGTCATTTTACTAAACTGAACCGGCCGCAGGCTGTAAGCAATTGATGATAATGTTTATAACCATGAAAGGAAATTATTTCAAATTTTGAATTATTCACTCTTAAATACAAGTTTATTTCAAAATATTTGTAACAAAGCTATAAATAAATGTTTGGTATTATGAAGATATTTTCAAATATCTAACTTTGAACCTAGATCCATCGGTAGTGGAACATCTGTTTACAAAGAGGCACGGTCTTGTGTTCATTGGGATGTATTCGATAAAAATAAATTTTGTTTTAAATTCCAAAGTATTCTTTATATTGATGAAATGTTGCGTTTTGTACTGCTTCTAGGGTATGTTAAATTATAAATCATGTGAGACTTTAATCCGTAGATTCTAGAACGTGGACGTAATTTAATTGTAAAAAATAAAAGAAACGACACAATCGTACAAAGTTTATTAAATATTCTATTTTTGATAACAAATATAACTTTGAAAATATTTATTCAATAAAAAATCCTAAAATAAGTCTTCACCTAAAAGAAAACTCTTTTTTGATATTTATTATATAAAATATTTGCCTGATTTTGATTTAAAAAATAATTTTGAAAGCCATTTTTGAAAATATTTGGGTTTTTAAAACCAATTCTATAGTAATTCACCCTTAGTTTAAGAGCAAGAATCCAAACCAGAAATTGTAAATATCTATTGAGTTATTATAATATTATATTAAAATTACAT
The DNA here is from genome assembly GCA_902151425.1 of Timema shepardi. Taxonomy (NCBI): domain Eukaryota; kingdom Metazoa; phylum Arthropoda; class Insecta; order Phasmatodea; family Timematidae; genus Timema; species Timema shepardi. The sequence goes on along the minus strand of CABFVX010000038.1, from coordinate 155,067 downwards.
CAACACAACATTGACAATTATTAAAAGATTCTTAATGATTTAATCTAAATTGATAATATATTTATGATTGAAATATAATTATAAGGGGATTAGCTACATTTAGGTGAGAAATGATTAATTAATGAAAAATTTAATCAACAGTTAGTTGACTAAAGATGAATGCTAACATTATAGTTCATTTAATTAACTTATTGATGGAATCTTATCACGACTCTCCCCTCCACTCTTTTCCTAATTAGTGTTATAGGGAAAAGGATTTATCAAATACTAAAACATTAAAAAATAATATAATTAATTTTGATCAATAATTACTATTTATTACTGGTAAAAGTCAATATATATATTTTAGAAATAAAATATGTCCTAAAATAAGTGACTCTTAAATGAGACCCAAGTAATTTATTTGGAATTTACCGAACAAATTGTGGTATTTGCAGAGAAAAATCATCGTATAGGACCACCATATTTTTACTTTTCCTGGTTTAAAGCTCAAAGCTATAAATTCTTCTTTGTGTAAAATAACTCAATCCGCAGTACATAAATTTATGGGTAATTTTTTAGGGTTTTAGTCCTAAGAGTAATGTATGTATAATATCCATTTCTAGTATACCACTATTTCCCATTTAAATAGCTACATTTTATTCTAGAGGTTACTCTGTGAATTTATTTTGAGCTTTAAAATTAGTTTATATTTTATAGTTATATGAGCTATTATTATGAAAATTATCAAATTTTAGGAATATTATTTATATAAAATAATTTGAGATTATTCAAATTTATTTCCAGCCAAATGCAATCCAATAAATTTTCAAAGATAAAATCATCATTTTAAAAGCTACAATAAAAGATTTTTCAATAATATTTGATAAATTATATAAAATATTATTAATTTAACTATTTTAAATAAATAATTTCTATAAAATTGTAAGTTTTTTTTAATATAGTCATAAAATTTTGGTATATTGCTATTTATATAAACAAGCTTAACGACTAATTATTGTATTTTTCAATGTCTATTAATGAGTATGACAGTATATTAAACAATTTTAAAATATTATATATATGTATACACTATCAACCATTAATAGTTTAAAATTATATTATATCAAACACCTTCCCTCCCCCCTTTATATATTGTTTTTATTATTTTAATTTCACAATGAGTTTGGCTATAAGGTAAAATATTGATATTAAACTAATACTTTATAATATAATACTTAAAAACACGGTGTAGAAATATAATTATACTATAGATAATAATGAATATATCTTATACAATAAATCTGAGCCCAAATTAGCCCATGTTAGTAACAATATATCCTAGTAACATTTTATTCTTAGAATATAGTAAAATACAAAAGGAGATAAAAGTTAATCAAATGAAAACAGAATGTTTTATTGAATATTTAATAATATTTTTGGTTCACTTACACATTATGAATTGTTTATAATTAATTATAAAGAGTTTTCTATTTTATTGCGTAGCATAGTTCAAAATTTATATATATATATATATATATATAAATAATAATGATAAATATATAAAGAAATTAATAATGTAGATGTTCCTGGATTAATATATTTACTATCACTAATATGTGTTGAGTTTGATATTGCAATTTCCGAAATGTCCATGTTTTACACATCCTCTTTGTTACAAAGAGATTAATTCAACCTGTAATTAGATCTCTAAAAACTGTTAATTTATTTACGGTCCCATGGTTTTATCATAAACCAAGTGTCCCATTTCTATGGTTTTATGTAATCAGGAATGTGCGTGCCGTAAATTGCATTGAGTAGGACATTAGTGGTGGAAGATGGAGGGGAGGTATCCCGGATCCGGAAATGATGCTAGTAGCGCTCTAGGGGCGGCTTGCGAAAGCCAGAAATCAACTTCTCTTATCTAATGCACTGAGCCTACATAGTATCCATTAACCCCCCTCCCCCCTAATGTCGACAACTAACCAGGCCAAGGGATTAAAGGCTGAAAATATTTTCATAGTATAATGCAAAGGTATTATACCTGACACATGCAGACAATAAAAAACAGCATTTGTTGGTAAGTTTAAATTTGTTTTTATTTCAATTATTTTTTTATTTAGGTTTCGTTGATTAATAATTTTAATTCTTCAATATAACATAATATATGTTATAAACATTTATGTATATATATATATATATATAATAAAATATGCTATATAAATATGGTGTTAATAGGTACTAGAACATATTTATTTTAAATTTATAATTAATGTATGAATACAAGTTATTGTATTTAAATTATTATATTATTTATAAATTAACAAAAATGGTATTTAAAAAATAAAAACTCACTAATAGGATCACCTCTTAACAGACTATCCCCTTTGATATACCCAAAAAAGAGAATTTTTATAAATGATTAGAAATGTATCAACGTTTGTGTGGAAAGATATATATATATATACCATTCTATGGAATTGGAACCACAACGACTTTATAAATAGCAAACCATATTAGTCAAGGATAAAATCAACTTTTTCACATATTACCAATGCTGCTTGGACAATATTAATAATCGGGAACTACAATGAATATAGAAAAAAAGAAAATAAGGTAAAATTGTCATCCTATTGATGCTAAGGTTCAATTATTATTAAGTCCATTGTCAGGGGTTATTTTCAGGACGATTATTGGTAAATAGATTCATAGAAATACAATATAACCACAAACCATTTTTAAGATTAAAAATAATATCGTTTATCCTATACTAAAATAGTTATTATAATTAATAATATGCATATTGTATATTGGTAAAACTGTAGAAAAATAAAAGACAAAATAAGTTAGTAAAATTCTTCTCTCGCTAGTGAAAAAAAAAAAAATTTAAAGATCAAAATATTTAGTTAAAATCATGAACATGATAGGTTTATTAACAAAATATAAAATAGATCTCAAGATATATTTCTATTTATGATTTTTTTTATCTCAATAATAAATTATATTCTAGTGTCCATTGTTGTTTAAATATTCATACTTCCTGCTAAAATTAAACAGCACTGAATATTGAATACTAAGGCTTGAGTGTTAAATTTTGCCAAATAATTTCAAAGAATTAAATTGAGTATAAAATTTATGTAATGACACTGATTTAAATAATTTAATTTTGGTTAAATTAAAAATGATCTGATGTTTTTAAAACTGTATAACATATTCAGAGAATATATAACACAGCAAATTTTGATTGATATAATATGAAATAAATCAATCGTTTTAAACTGTAGTATAAATTTATATATTATTTCTAAACATATATTTTCTACCATAGAAATGATAATAAATACTGTTTTCCTGTAAGCATTGTGAGAAAATAAAAGCTGAGATTAGCTCCATCAAACGAGTTTATTTACAACTTTGTAAATAACGCTGTGCCTGGTTTATTAAGTTATATTTGGAGGTAATCGTATATTATAAAATATTGTATAATTATTATATATTTATTCTTTGTTATTTTATATAAGTCACGTTTCAAGATAAAATAAATTTAAATGCTTAATTCAAAATATATTATTTTTTCGTACTATTCCAAAAGAATGATTAGATCGCAGTAACATTATTTTGAAAACAATAAGAGCTCGTGGATGAAAAAAATTAAAAAAAATAATAAATAGTCATCTCATTGTGTTTTATTTTGGATATTATCAATTAATGCTTATCCGAGCTATCCTCATATTTACACTAATAGGACAAGGATAACGAAGTTATTATTTAAAGTAAAAGTACCAGAATTCACATTTAGATAATGTTGAAAAGAGTTAATATTTAATTATATCAAGACATCTGTTCTGGTTTACAACTCCTATTCTTTCGTCACAAGTTAATTAGAATAAAGGAGACTGAGAAACTAAGATAGTTAAAAATTAGGTACCTCTTAAATTATTTACTTTGATATGTGAGGTAATTGTCTGAAACTTTAATGAGTTCAATAATAGAGGTTTTATAAACATAATCAAATCAATGTCTCCATAATTTCATTAATATAAAACTAAAATTCAAAATTATTTTTCTATTATAATTTTTTTATCTTTATAGTAGTTAAAGACATATTTTATAAAATAGCAGAAAAATAATGTATGCGTCAATAGGCAACTCAGAAGAATATAAAAAGAAAGTGAAGCACCTGTTTAAATAAAAAAATAACTTAATTCTGGGATAGTACAATATGTTTCTTTCTCACTATGTATAGATAATAGGACGTAAAATATTGTTATATTTTAAACACATCTAATGCCTTATATATGTAAATATACTTAAGTACCTGATATATGTTTATATATAAAGTGCCTTATTTGTATGATATATAAAATACATAATATAAAACAATATCATATATATGAATATGCCTGTTATACTATACCCTAAATATATACATAGATAAATTCCTGGTGTTTTATTATGAATTAATAAAATCTTTAAAATCTAAATGATTAATTTATTGATGAAATTAAATAGACCTTTAGCTTGTTTCAAATGTGTATAGCATTGATATAGATGTACGTAAGTAGATATACCAATTCAATCTCTGTATCCAGGAGCGATTTCTTAACAGTAAAATTTATGATAAAATTTTCGGACAAAATATTCCCGTTTCGAATAAATAACTTTGACTTTATGAAGAATGGCAAAATACATAGCTGTTTGGTGCTTAATTTGTATTGTGAGTTTCGAATCTTGTTAGCTGTAATAAAGTAGTTTTTTTTAATATAAATTGTTTAACACATTCACCTATGATAAGGACACATTTCAAAGCCAATGGTTAATTTGTGTAGCTATTAAATTTTTTAACGCTGTGTTTGTTTGTGGTGGTAGGTCAGTCGATATTTTAAGATAGTTTGAAGGAGTAAAGTTGATTTAGTCATGTGTTTCTAAATAATATTCCGGTATAAAATATTAATATAAACTATAATAATCGACGTATTTATATTGTGTTGTTTTTAGTGTGAATTTACTTAATATATTTTTTCCTTCTATTGCAACTTATGGAACAGAAGACTCAATACAATTTCTATTTGCATAAAAATGTAAAAAGTTTGGATGTTTAATATTTCCTCACTTTCTCCCTGTAGGGTTCCAGTGACTACAATTTTCTCGGTGGAACTTTTTTTTTTTCCTTCTTCTTAATTTTGCTAATACGAAGAAAATCTCCTCAGTTTCTTTTGTACCTCTATTTGAAATTAGGAACCGAGATACTTTTTTAAAAAAAGTAAGAAAGTGATGTTGAAGAAAGGTTGGATTTCTTTCGTTTCTTGGTTTAATAAGAGGTAAGGAGCATAAGAGAATGCTCGCTTACTCTTCACTAATGGTTTCTTGGAGTTGTGCGGAAGAAAGGGAATAAGGACGAAACAAATGAAAAAATAAAAATCTATATATTGTAAGGATACCTTTGCCACAAAGGGGGAAGAAACGTAGCAACGCCAAGGCTTCTTATTTATATGTTTGGATCAGAAAATATTATAATCATCTTTCTTTATTAAGACACGGTTTTACTGCGAGAGTTTAACACCAAATAAATAATTTTTTACAAGGCAGTTACTTAGGATACCGCGTTTCTTACTCAAAGAAAATGTTTAATTACATACTAGAATTTTTGCAAGTATTAATAATAAAGTTATTTTGTATAATCCCAAAATTCAAAAATCTATTTTAGGGGAGTTAAGATACCGTGTCATTTTTATCTAGAAATCATTAAAGTTTGTTGTAAAAAAATAGTTTTGAAATTTAAAATAAATAAATTTTGCTTTACCACTTGAGTGAATGAGATAATTCCTACTATATTAAATGTCAAGATTTCTATATTCAAAACTTACCCACAGATAAGTAAAAAAAAATCAGCAAACATTAAAATACTTATAACTAAAAAATAATGCATTCCCTTCTTGTAAATATATATATATATATATAATGTGAAAACTAAACATTTTTTAAAATTTATCTTCCTACAGTTTTAATAAACAATTGTGGTGATCCTGTTAGGAATATTATATAGAAATATCAAATCAAGTCATCTTATTTTTCAAAAAGATAATGGAGTAATTTTAGTTCATCTACCTTTAGAAATCCACCATATTATCTCTATACGAATGTTACTCTACAATTGTACATATATTTTTTGAAGTTAAAACATGTAATTAGTTAATAAAATATGTTGGAATGTTTTAATATGCTTGCTGAATATTATCGTTAAAAATAATTTAATTAATCATCATCATCAGCTGTTTACAATCTGTATGCTGGTCAGTTTAGTAAAATACCTCCATCTTCAATTAAAATCAGTTAACACAATATTTAATATTTTAAGTCGATACGTTTTTTTAATTAATTGGAATTTTTTTTTTCAATACATACATCTCAAAATCTACTTTTAATTCTAATTATAAAATTATTTCGTTATAATTTATTAATATCTTAAGATACATTTTACAATTAATTATAACGCTAAAATAAAAAAAACACTTACATTTAAAGATTCACTTAATATACACTTTAAATTGTTTGAGAATCTTTAAATTATTTTTTAAGAATACTAACCATCAAAATATGAATTTACAAAATGTATGGATACATTTTTAGTTTGGTTTGAAATCATAAGATAGCTAACTTATACTGAATTGCAGATTTATGAACTAGATTGTATTGAAATTTAGTTCTTTTCGTGTTACGATTAAAACTTTATTCAATATACTTAATACATATTTTTTCAATATGTGTTCTTTTATTGAAGATGTAAAGCCATAGTCTGATCAGACTAGAAATAATCTATTTTATTTACATCAATTGAAATGTTACAAACAAAAGTTTTACATCAAACTTGATAAAAGCAATCCAAAACGTATCCCAGGGAAATATATACAGACAATAGAAACCAAATAAATTCAAAGCTACGTCTTTTTTTTTTACGTGGCTTTCATTATCTGTTATAAAAAGAAGAAATCTATCAGGTTTAAATAGTTTGTTTGGTTTGTAGACCGGTCCAGTTGAAATTTAACAACTGTTCGTTCTTTGAATGGCCTCCAAACACTGNATATATATATATATATATATATATATATATATATATATATATATATATATATATATATATATAAGGATTACTTCTAAAATAAGGAAAGCATGGTTTTATTTTAATTAAATTCACTACAGTCGTTTTACTAATTGTTCTCTATGAAATATTTATCATTTTAATTTCTAGAAATTAATGTTATTATAACTGATAGATCATTTAGTTGCCACACATGATGTAGTGTAAGATAGAAGAAATGTAGCTATATTTGCATGGCGCAAGAGTGAGTGATTAATTAGGAAATCTAATCTTAGAGCAATAACTAGGATTTTAAGCTCATCTATTCAAGCACCAGTAAACTGGATCAGTTAGGTTTGACGTCTTAACCAGTTGAAATAAAAGTGGAGATTTAACCAGTTGTAATAAAAGTGAAGATTTAACCGGTTGTAATAAAAGTGGAGATTTAACCGGTTGTAATAAAAGTGAAGATTTAACCAGTTGTAATTAAAGTGGAGATTTAACCAGTTGTAATTAAAGTGGAAATTTAACTAATTGTAATAAAAGTGGAGATTTAACAAGTTGTAATAAAAGTGGAGATTTAACCAGTTGTAATAAAAGTGGAGATTTAACCAGTTGTAATAAAAGTGGAGATTTAACCAGTTTTAATAAAAGTGGAGAATTAACCAGTTGTAATAAAAGTGGAGAGTTAACCAATTGTAATAAAAGTGGAGATTTATTTTTTGAATTAAACTTTTTGGTGAACTTTTATTTTGTCTTATTTCTTTTACACTTATTAATTTGTAGTGCATAATTTATGAGATATAATTAACTTTCCGAGGGCTCCAAATTTACTATCTTTCAACAATATTAAAAAAAAAAAATGTAAACATAAAATTGAAACAAAATAATACTTATATAAAAACCCTAATTTACATCGTAGATATAAGATGACCAGATTTCTTCAATATAAAATAATTTTGGCCTGTCTGAAAAAATTATAATACTAAATTATTATCATATAGTCTCATAAAAAGGAGTAATAAATAAACATTTTAAATCAAATGCAGAGTTATTCATATACATAATTAACAGAAGACCATAGTATTATAAAACTATTCTCAATTAACCTAGTGGTAATTGAACCCTGAACTCTCATTAAAGAGTTTCTACACCCTCCTATTTGCCACTCGATAGTGTTTATAATCTATAACTTTGCCACCCTATTCTCTCTCTAATTTATGGTTTCGCCATCCGATCTGTTGTTTTTTATAATCTATATTTTTGGTACCTTATGTAGCTTATAATCTATATTTTTGGTACCCGATATTGTTTATAATCTATAGATTTTCCAACCGATGTTGTTTATAATCTATAGATTTTCCAACCGATGTTGTTTATAATCTATAGCTTTTCCAACCGATGTTTTTTATAATCTATAGCTTTTCCAACCGATGTTGTTTATAATCGAGAACACAAACCATTCCTGTGTAAACTCTTTTTACCCTAAAAAACCTTGACATATAAATGGAAAAATGAAGCCTGAACACGAAAATCGAACCCAAGACTCTTGGCTTAGCGTTCCAAATCTTTGGCACTGAGGCATCCATAATTTTTTCCCCCCTGGTAGATAGCTAAGTGGTAGATCGTTGGCACACCAAGCCAATGGTCTCCGGTGTTGGATTCTAGTTTTCCAATGGTTGATTATGACACATGATACCGCTACTTTCATAACATTAATGTCATTTCTATAATCTAAACCTCGCTACTTATTTACAATTAACTGTGCGAGCGTTAATTTTCTTTAATCGTCTTATTCGGTTATATTATGAGTGCAACTTATAAAATAGGGTCATACTGTAATACTGATTGCTACCTTCAAAGGTAAAAAAGAGTATTATTGTTATTATCATTATTATTATTATTAGTACCACGTCTTACTAACCGTTCGGGTTGTACGCACTACGCTATTGTGTAATGGTAGGGTGATTGTGAGATGAAATGGGGGACCTACAGCTTAACGTGGAATCCGAACCACGGTGGAAGTTTAGTTTAGTTTATTTAGACATAGTTAACATAAAACATTAGTACTACAATCAGTCAATACAATTTAGATAAACAACAAAACAGTTCTTAGAATAATAACCTTAACAAAAAAAATATATTCAACTAAGTGAAAAGGGACAACCTGAACATTATCCTAGACCTAACCCCAGTACATATTTAATAAACTGGGGCGTGCTACCCTTCTTAACTCTATTCTCCTATTTCACAATTCCTTTTTATTTATCAACTACATCGATGTTAGCGCCTAAACCTAATGTCCATATATTACCGCATACTATTTGTTGTTCAACTAGTTGGTTCACTCCGGGTATATTACGGTGGAGGTCTGGAATTCTCCACATTCACAAGTTGTAATTAATACACGTCTTGTAAGAGGTGAAGGAAGGGTTTGGCAATCATATAAATCTGTGCCGGGACCGAGAATTGAACCCCAGACCCCCAGCACAGAAGTCCGACACCTTACCCCCTAGACCACCAGGTCACTGATAGCAAAAAGTAAACAGTAAACTCCAATTACAGTGAAAGATTACAGCCTTACCTTAACATTATCTACTATTACTCTATCATAAAAGCTTGCCATAGCAGAAACAAGAAGGGTAAGCTTGATACTTTCATATGGATGAAGTATACTTTCGTAAGTTTAAGTCAATATTTTTTTTAACAAGTCACATTATCAGATCATAAATATTTAATAAGTAAAACATGTCTACAACTTATAAATCTTTCTATCTCTAGATGGACTGCAATATTCAGTTAGGAAGCACTTTAAAGTTTATCAGATAATCCACTTTTTTTTCTCCGATAGATTCTAACCATCAACTTCATTCCAAGTATTGACATTTTTGACAGGTGGGAAATATCTGGAGTTTATTCCCAGACGGGCTCTCGCACGACATTCAATTTTCTCTTTTGACAGACATTCGTCTTATATTATGTTAGATTATTATTATTATTATTAGCACTGCGTCTTACTACCCGTTCGGGTTATACGCACTTACGATAATGTGTAGTGGTAGGGTGATTGTGAGATAAAATGAAGAACTTGCAGTTTAACGTGGAATCCGAACCACGGTGGGGGCCTGGAATTCCTCACATTCACAAGATGTCTTGTCAGAGGTGAAGGAAGGGTTTGGTAATCAGATAAATCTATGCCGAGAC